>JAQFYT010001350.1:0-16925 GCA_034694925.1 Ceratophysella denticulata
TAGTGCAGCGAGCACGGACAACCGTCAAGTCAGATTCTCATAGGTTGTCAGGCTCGCTTCGCTCGCCTGACGTATAACTACTGTTTTCGACTACGTGAACGGTTTTCGTATTCCGAAGCAGTTCTACTCGGCTCCAGGGAGTGTGCCCATTCCGGAGAAAGCTGTGACGGTCAAGGACCTCTTTGACCTTTGGAAGTAAGGGAGTTACTGCTTCTCGTTATTGATTTGTTCATGGAACTTAATTAGAGTATAATTAATTAAATTCAAAATACGCAGCTATGACCCTTCCCTGACGTACGGGCGGAAGAAAGACAAACCCCTTCCTGCAGTTGTACCGGCTTTCGTGGCTTTGGAAAAGAAAGTAATTCGAACAATACTTGTACTTTAAGTATTTCTGATGAAGCATTCACTGAGCCCAGCATTAATGGTACAATTGATTTAACAGGCACTCAAGTTCATTGCATACTACAAGGAAACTGTGAATGATTCCCCGGACGAAACCTATCGGGTTCGACCGGTCGATATCTACTATTTCATGGAAGATGACAGCATGATGGTTCAGGAGCCAATAGTACAAGTATATGATTCAATAACAGGATCACGGTTATTGGCCTCAAAGGCAATATTCTATACCATATTAATTATTACCTTCAGAATTCAGGGCTAATGCAAGGAAAATTCTTGAAACGTCATCGAATTCCCAAAAATGACATTGGAGAGACTTGGCACTGGAAGGACCTCAACTTGAAGTGTGATATCATCTTCTATGGGCGAGTATTTCGGATTGTGGATGCCGATCAATGGACAAAGGTAAAAGGAGCATTCCTGAGCTAAATTCGAAAAGTCTTGGCAACGTTCAACTTTATCGTCCAAATTACAGAATTTTTATGAGGCCGAAGGAGTTATTCTGAATGACCCCGAAGTTCTTCCCGTGGACCCATACATTGACAAGCGGTACCTCTCGCTTCAAAAGCGTACATTTACTTCGGGCGAGGTGATTCTCGCAGAAAATGCGGATTTATTCTGTCTTATCAACACAAATTAGCTGTAATTACTCAATGACAATGAATTCAATTAACGCGTAATCCCAGGTCATGTGCAATGTTCGGAAGAAGTACATGGAATTTGAAAAGAAGGCCCTGCGGTTCCACTGCGTCTGGGATGACCGTGAAGCGGAGTACGGGACAATTCGAAGATACGATCTCCTGTATCATCTTTCGGATGATTGCGTTGAAGTTAAGGAGCTTCAGGAAGCAAATTGCGGCCGTGACCCCTTCACACTCCTCCTCCGTAAAATGCGACTCCCCAAGAACTACCGGGATCTTCCATGTAATACAGAATGGACTACGTAGACAATTACCGGTGCATTGGTATTGGTCGAGTGTTTGCTCTCGAATTAACTCTAACTTATTTTAAATTGGACAGTACAATTTCCAATAATTTCACTGGAAGCTTCCAATCGTGAAGTGGTGGAATACTACGAGCCCAAGGATTTCAAGATTGGAGAGACTATCAATGTCTTTGGACGACGCTTTCTCATTTTCGACATGGACGAGTTTACCAAGAAATTCTACCAGGATTACTTTGGCTACACCGACTTCCAACCCATCTGCATTGGGCCCAAGAAGCAAGTCAAGCCTGTCTTGGTAAATCAGGACTAATTTTGCTAAAATCAAACCCAATTGATCAAAACCGCTAACACTTTCTTGGAAATTCCTAGAAACCGCCGCCATGGAATGGTTGGGGGAGCCCTGAAGACTCGCTGCAATCATGGTTGAGTATTGTCCCGAGCCGCCCACGCTACGACGCCATGAAACGTCTCGTTTTCGAGCTCAAAGTACTCAAGTTCGGAGCTGTCATGGATTCCACGCGACCCGAAGACCAAGGCCGAGAATTTACCATTTCGTACCGCTTGGTAGACGATAAGATTGCCGTGTACGAGCGTGCTGTTCGGAATTCTGGATGGATGGGCGGAAAGTTCTTGGACTTTTCTCGGCTCCAAAAGGCTGGATCGTCCAACGATGACCCGGTCTACTATGGACCACATGACTTTTACATCGGAGCCATGCTGGACTTTCATGGACACCGATTCTGTCTCAATGCCGCGGACCCGTTCGTCCTCGAATTCATGGAGAAGAACCCGGATTGCTTTCCGGAGCATGTCAAGCAAAATCTTCGGGAGTATTTTGAGTGTGAACGGAAGCAGAATCCGGCTTACAATGCTGAAAAGCCTTGTGACCCCGGTAAGCATTTTGTATTTCGAGATGTCCAGGAAACGCGTTTCTATTTGTAAACGTATGACTGTTTCAAAATTCAAAACCTTCGAAATTCTGGATGTTTGGTATTCCATAAGCTTTCACGATATACCTGCTCGTATTATTACAGTAATTTAGCTTAAGTTTATTATCCTACATTAGTGTATCGTAGTCGCGATGTCGTGGAATAAGCAGTCACCGCCTCGTTATCCACCATATTGTACCCCTGCAGGTCGCCCTGTTTGCGAGGAACCACTCGGAGAAGGCTTCTTTGAGCACTTGGGCATGGGTTCCCAGCGCTTTGACGAGCATCCGTGTGCCTTGAATCCGAATCCTTGCCCGATGCCCTACGACTGGGACATGTGCCGTAAATTGGGCTACAACTGCGGAGTACAACGACCCGAGCATGGATTCGATGATCTGGAACCCATTGATCAAGTCTGTGAGAAGCCCTGCCCTGGAAATCCGGATATGTTTGAGCAAAAGGAGTGCGCGGTTTGTCGGCCGGACAGATACGTTGCGCCAGGTAATTTATTCCAACTCCAGACTTGAGCCTGTTAACTAATTCTAAACTAATGCGTTGTCTGACCCCTGACCTGACCTTTACCCCTAGAACCAATTATGACGAATCCGAAGTTTGAGGACTCTCCCATGACCATTAAGCCGGAGGAGTACTATCAATTGAAGGATCATCGTTTCGACTGCTACAACCCACCGTCACCGGAAAAGGCAGCGGAGATTCATGAGAAACGCGTTCGATTCAATTGCCCATGTCCACCAAAGGAAGAGCAATAAGGTCTCAAAATTCCGATGAAATCAAGAAAAAATGAGGCAAAATGTCTAACAATGTAATAATACAAAATGAAATCAATCGATGTAAATGGAATACTGGGAAATAAAGCCCCGATTTTCAAAGCACTTCTATAATATAATGATAACACGATGAATTTGCGGATTATTATTTCACTTCTATATATTTTACTTTTACAGCACACGCCACGTAATTATTAATTTTAATCAATATTAATAGTAAATACCTTCGTTTTCGGGTAGTTTTGCACTTTTTAGCAGATCGCCATCACACTTCCTACATTATATAGCTTCTCACACTTGAATGACTATTTTGTGAATTGTTCGAATACATAATTGAGGTACATTCATATTCATTACCGTATATATGTCTATAATTGAATGCGTGAACTAATCTACTAGAACTAATGTTTACACAACCTTATAAGTTAAATCTAACTAAGATTGTATGTCGTAATTAGCAATATACAATACAGAGAAGCCATGAATTCACATGCTCCGAGTCGTCTCTCTAAATAGGGGTCAATTTTTGAATCCATTTAACACAATTTAGGTAATCTAATCTAAATAAATATGTACTTAATCACAAAAAAATAACACAGTTCATCATGTAAGTCTAGTGAGATAAAAACCAGTAAAAGAAACATTGTAGGTCAAGGTTGACAGAATAGAAAACAGAGTAGAAGAAAATATGTAGCTCATGTGTGGAAATATTGTACTAAATGCATACTCTATGTAGTTTTGAACAAAAATATAAATAATTGGAACCAAAACCATAAATGTGACACGGGGTACTCGAGGTCATTCTTTGTTTCATTTTGTTTACTAGAAACTAGAATAGCACGAATTCATCTTTGAATTGTGAAGATTCAGATTTTTTTTTAGATTACTATGGACATGGACCACGAGTGAGAATTCCACGATGAGTGAGTGAGTCCTTGAGAGCTGTGAAGATTTGAAGCTGATCTTCTGGTTTTAAACTCAAAACCTGAATAATAATTTAGAATATAAGATTTTTTTCAGTTCTTACCTTGTTTTTATGCTCAAAATCTGCGCAAATAACAGCACTTACCTGTTGATATAGCTTCTGTGGAGAATAAGTATGAATGAAGCTGGTAATATAAACATTCACGAATGTAGCCATGAGAAATTGACAATCGAATCTGTCCAAAATTCCGCCGTGTCCAGGAATTATGTCACCAAAATCCTAAAATCAGAAAAGTTTATCAGTTTTAGATCCTATGAGATAACCTAAGCTAAGTATCATTCGTAAACCTAATATACCTTAATTTTGAATGCTCGTTTGAATCCAGAAGCAAAGAATCCTCCGAAGGGTCCAATCACGCTACTAAAGATTGACATGGAAAGGGAATGTAGCATAAATGGGTAGAGAGTCACGAATGGTCGGAACCCAAATATTTTGTTCAGTCCCAGCAGGGAAAGATTCGGAAGTGCATATTCCTGAGGTTGAAACAAGTAAGATGGCTCGCAATCGAGTCCCAAAGTATCATTATCTTCGTTGTATTCCACCGGGCAGACGAAGAATGGGTATTGGCATAACACGTATGAGATCTACGAAAATATTCACGAAGTTTGGAAAATCATACACCACCCCAAAGTGCAAATGTGGTAGTAACTGCACCGGTTACATCTACAGCCCTTAGATCTCACACTAAATGCAGCGTTAGCTCGGATCGTTAGGTTAGATTCCTTTCCAAAGGCTCTAATCCGATATCAGATGTCTCGAGGTTAATTTATAGACGAGCGAATTGGGCGAATTTGAAGAAACTTAGCCTAACAATAACTAAAATTAACGATTACGAATTAACGAAAAATTAACTATATGCAGCGTGTATCTGAGGGCTGTAGACCGCATAATCAACCGTGTATTATCAAAATTAGTAACCAGCTTACTACGAGTCCAAACACAACCGTGGAAAATCCTCCGCCAATAAAACCTTCCCATGTTTTCTTGGGTGACAATTTAATGAGCGGGGTTTTACCGAAAAAGAATCCAAACATGTACGCCATCACGTCATTGCACACAATCATGCTCACCGGAACAATGAACCTGGAACGATAAAATAATTTCATTACTTAGGTTAATTCACCAGTAATTAGTTAGGCAAGCGAATTCCAGCTATAAGTATCGCCAATTTACCAGATCATTCCCTGGAAAATATTCTGAATAATGAGGTATGACTGGGTAACCACAATCAAGAGAGCCACATGAGTCCAGGCAAACAAGCTGAACTGTCTCATATAATACTTTTTCACGAGAGAGAGCACGAACCAAACGAATCCAACTATGTACATAGCGAAGCTAAGAAATCGATGGTAGGTGATGAGCCATTTCAGAACCTCCTGTATAAAACAAGTGGACATAGCTTTATGTAAAGCTAATCAAATCAATGTTGAATTAATATGGACGCCTACAGATACACACAGACAGACTAATTTCCATTGAGCTTACCGTTCTATTGACAAGTACTCCGAAATAGTCAACCATATTCTCCCCGTAGAAGAAGTAGTTGGATGTTATGAGGAAGTACCATGACAGAGAGCGGAACCATGGTAAATTGTGTACTCGATACACCGAGTAGCCGATGTTAATAATCTCCGCAAAGCATTTCACTTGAACAGCCAGAGTCTGAAAGTTAAAAAGAAACAAATAAAAAACAAAAAATAGAATGTTGGATGAGAACAGACTTTTGCATTGAGAAATTGAATTCCGGGCTAAGGAAAAATTGGTCTATAATTCTATAGGTTAGGTTAGTTTTTGGTCATTTGGTATTTCAAAACCTAAACTAACCTGTAGAATGGATCAATCTCTTCTGCCAACGTTTTAACCTAACCTAAGCTGTCTAAAATCAAACTTTCTGCCATTTCGGTCGGACATACTGCGGATTTCTCAATGCACGATTCTATTTTCTCAATGCATGTTTATATATTTCCCAAATACAATGTCTCAAGCTACACCTACATATTACCATATTGGTAAGGGAAAAAGACAGATAAAGAAGCCGTGGAAATTCACTTACAATGACCATGAGTGCAAGCGGACCCATGTAGATGATAACACCGAATGCTCCAATCATAAGCCATGTGAAAACTCCACGAATGACCCAATTCTTCCACCTATGCAACCAAGGAGTAAAACCATAAATTGGATTAGCGATTTTCACATACTACCTTTCATCACACACACACATCGCATCGCAGATAGAGATAAGAGGTGCATACAACTCTACAATTACAGTATGGAATTAAAATCAAGGCATATTGTGAATTGTGATCGTCTTGCTGAGATTGAAACCCGCTTTATGATTCAAGTCAATTATCTGCTAGGTCAGGTTTGATGTCGACCTTCACTGTCGACGAGTCTGTTGATGGAAGCTGACAATAAATATTAAATATATAGAAAAGCAAAAATGTATTGAAATGATCATTCATAAATATACGTTTCTGGTCCTGGTATTGGTATTCTAATTTTGAGGCTTTCTTTATACCAATTGTGGAATATCACTGACCAAATGCTGCAAGCTGCAATTTAAGTAATTTATTGACTTACCTATCCGACAACCCTTGGAGCACAGGTGAAAAAACTTCCGGGGTTTTATCTGTTCCTTGAGGTATATCTTTCGGTGGTTTAACGGCATAATCCTTCGGGAGACGTTCCTCATCAGAATCCGCACTGTCCGCAGATTTACCACCCTCAGAATCGACACTCTGTACGAATACGAAAATTGAAAAAAAATTAAGTCTTGATAGGTTACGAAACTACGAACGCTATCAACTTACAGCACTAGCACCAGCCAACTCCGCCCTGCGCCTCCGAACGCTGGCTTCATCCGTGTCCCCTTCGCCTCGGTCCATTTTCTGTAATTACAAATTACAAAACCATACTAACATTGAAATTCAGACATTGGTAATGGGAATTGGAATTATTCTAATTCAAGATTCAATGCTCAAAAAACCAAATCTAATCTAACCAAAATCATAATAGCAAATACAGTAATACTACTTTTAAATTTTAAATAGACCATACACCGTAGAAAATACCTAGACCGTTTAAGTATATATTTGCTTACACTGCATCAATTGTACCTCAGAGGTTATCAAATTGTATAGGATATGATTAACGTGTCCACTTGAACTAATGAATGACTATGACTAAGAACGAACTATAATCACCTGATTTGATACCTTTGCAAAAAGATGCGTAAATTCTAAATCCTCACGACACACGAAAATGTTTCAACAATTAGAAGAATAGGTTTTTCCTTGTTCCTGTTGAAAGTTTGAAGATTGTTGATGCAGGTACTGGCACGGTTTCGCAAATTCGTTCCCGTAGCAACCTTCGTTTGTCGTTAAATAACTGTTAACTCTGATATTCGTGTGTAACTCGTTCAATGCAAAATAAGTTTTTTTTCTTAAATCAGACTTTGAATATGATTTCCATAGCCCAAACAAATACTCCCCGTCCTCCTGTTCCTGTTCCCAAACCGGAACTACTGGCCTGGAGTTGGGACGATGCGAGATTGTGATGTTGGATATGACAGGTCACTTGATACACTGAGGTCGAGGTCACCGACGAGAGACACAGGTCAAATAAATAAAATTATCATACAGACAGAGATTTACAGGATGAAAACTCTTTTGCTGGCTTCTGCGAGGAACGAAGAAGCAATAAATAATAGGCAGAATAGAGAGGATGTACCCCAGCACTATATACCTAGTGTTTATCGCAGAACTTTTAGAGCCCATAGCCAAACCGCTTTACTGGGCATGCCTTGCCTTGACAATCAGGTGTGGTTACTTTTTGTATGTACCAACCTATGTATGTGTAAAGGCATGTTTTCATGATCCCACTTCTACGTAGTGTTTAGCGTATTTACGTCAAACAAGCTGCGTGATGCGTGATGCTGATGCCATTAAATACAAAATGACCACAAAAATTTATAAAATTAATTGCTTACTGCTTTCATTGTCATATGAAATAGAGAAAGAAGAATACAACTAACTAAGATATGATAAAAAATACAGGAATAATAAATTGGTTAAAAAAATGGGAAAATTAGACTTTGTTTCCGTCCAATTAAATTGAAATAGTGCTAACAATATTGTAGATCTTCTGTGAATATTTTTCGATGCCATGAAAAAATAGAACCTATGCCAACCTATGCCATAAAAAAGAAGACTTATTGCAATAGGAAATGGAATGCTGCAAGAAGTAAAATTGGTCTATAATTCCAAAGGTTAGTTGTTGGTCATTTGGGTATTTCAAAAATCTAACCTAACCTGTAGAACGGATCAATCTCGTCCGCCAACGTTTTAACCTAACCTAACCTGACTAAAATCAAATTTACTGCCATGCAGACCTATTGCACAAGTCTTCGCTTTCATGGCAGATTCTATTTTCTCATGGCACGTTTATATATTTCCCGTTTTTAATGAACGGTTGTCGTCAGGTATCAGGTTAGGTGTAGACCAGCAGGTTTAGACAAAAGCGATTCATAAAACATGTAGGCGGATTACATTATAATTAGATACAATAGGATGGACCCATAATTAAACACATCCCATATGACATGAACCCAGCACAATTCACTTGACCTAAATTAGCGAATTGGTCCTTCGCCTATTATATTCCGGAGCGCTATGCTGTTTTGGAAAGATGACGGACTTGACTCCAATGCTGTGACTGTAACATTAGGGTATTGATCATAGCATCGTTCAGTGGTACCGCACCGGTTGCAAATGCGGTCTATGAAATTTTCGGAGCTGTACATATAACTTGGGTTAGGTTAGGTTCGTAAGAGTTAGGTTAGATTCGTTTCCGAGTCTAACCTAACCTAATAACAAAGTTATACAGTAGTTCTAAAACTTGCATAAACAGCATTTGCAACCGGTGGTATTTGTTCAGTTTTTGGATGATGCAAGTAATGCCTGTCGTCGATTATCTAATTCTAAGCAAGGTTATTAAAACATGCATTTGTTGCTGGAAAATTTGATGTTCAAAAGAGAACAAGACAACTTTCAAGTTGTGATTATATCATTTTAATACATTACTGGTTTATTATTCTATGGCATTGACATATTAATCCAGAACCAGAATTATTCATACTCAAATACTTATATAGGTAATGCTTTGACTTATTGTGTTAATTGTTGCATTTCATAATGATTTGGTGTGTAATTTAATTTAACGCGTCAGCGTCTATTTCCCCAAGCGGCAATTGCACTTGAGAGTCCACGTGTCACACCGGCTAATATAACTTGGGTTATCTTTTCAGAGTCATGATCTGAAAACTGAACTTTTTGCCTTATGCAGTTGTGCTCTGTCATTTCTTTTTTCGTTCGTCGTCCATTACTGTCAACAGGTCTGTCTGTGGTCTGTCTTGTCTGAAGATATCCGATCCTGTCCAGCAGCTGCTAATTATAAATTCTAATCTGGTACGGCATGTTAAAACATTTACATATTACATAATGCAATAGCCAGCTTTTTTCGTTGATTCAGAAGATTTACATTATTGTTTTTTTTTCAGTACCAGAGGATCCTAAATCAGTGTAATGGAAGGAAAGGTAAGTTTCAAAAATTATAATAAGGTACTTAATTCTATATTACGTGTGGGTATCGTGTCACACTTCCAAAATTCCAATAACTCAATTATTGAATAAAAGTGGGTATTGTCCAGATTTACCCTCTTGCCCGTCAAAATTCACGACGGAACAGCGAAGATTTTAATCAAATTAGCAATCAAACACATTCAATGTATGCAATTCAGTTCATACCCACAGGGCATTCTGGTTTTTAGGCGATTCATTCAGCATTTCAAAAAGCGTAATTGTGCATATTATGCGCGATTCATTATTGTATCGCAGTTGCATATAACAAATTATTATATTTATTCCAAACAACGAGTCTAATCCATGGATTTCTTATTGCTTTGACCTCCAGACAATTACATGCCGTGCAGCCGTAGCCTGGGAACCCAAGGCGCCTCTTGTCATCGAGGAAGTCCAGGTTGCCCCGCCAGGGAAGGGTGAGGTTCGTGTGAAGGTGGCCGCAACTGGGGTGTGTCACACGGATGCCTACACTTTGGAAGGACTTGACCCTGAAGGTGTATTCCCATGTATCTTGGGTCACGAAGGAGCTGCAGTTGTTGAGAGCGTTGGGGAAGGCGTCACTTCGTTTGTTGCTGGAGATAGAGGTAAATATAGGCGTTTGTCTGCGGAAATGGAAATGGCGGATTTACAATGTAACTTTTATGGTACCTATTTTTTTAGTGATTCTTCTCTATATTCCACAATGCTACGACTGCAAGTTTTGTCATTCTTCCAAAACTAATCTTTGCAGCAAGATCCGATTAACTCAGGTTAGTTTAGTAAACTATAAAAATGAGCTAAATCAGATTTGCATAAGACGTTATCGGTTAAGTTAAGTTAAGATCAATCTGGTATTTTGGTTTAGGGTCAAGGAGTCATGCCTGATGGTACAAACCGCTTCACATGTAAAGGGAAAAAGGTGTTCCATTTTATGGGCTGTTCCAGTTTCGCGGAATACACCGTTGTTGCCGAAATCTCTCTGTGCAAAGTGAATGAAAGTGCTCCGTTGGACAAAGTTTGCCTTTTGGGATGTGGTATCAGCACAGGTTCGAAGTTCGAATTCAAACGAACTGCAAAACACAACTGAAATGCAATATCATTTGTTACTAACTATAAAACATTCCAGGATATGGTGCGGTGTACAACACGGCCAAGGTTGAACCGGGTTCAAATGTTGCCATTTGGGGATTAGGCGCTGTAGGACTGGCCGTGTCCCTGGGCGCAAAATCGGCGGGTGCCAAGCGAATCATTGGAATCGATACCAATAACGAAAAAGCTGATCTGGGTACCTACGAAATAATTGCTGAATTTGGGAATGAGTTGTAATTGTAAATTGTACCGGGAAGCCTAAAGTTGTATTTCTGCATTTAATTCATAGCCAAGCAGTTTGGATGTACTGAATTCTTGAATCCAAAAGATTATACCAAACCAATCCAAGAGGTCCTGATCGAGTTGACAGACGGAGGTTTGGATTACACTTTCGAATGTGTTGGAAATGTTCACACGATGGTAAACTGGGCAAATCTATTGCTTAACTATTTAAAAATAATTAAAATCGAATTAGCCGTTACAAAATGTATAATTTCTTGTAACAGCGTGCAGCTTTGGAAGCCTGTCACAAAGGTTGGGGAACTTCCGTTATTGTTGGCGTAGCTGCGGCGGGTCAAGAGATTTCTACTCGACCATTCCAATTGGTCACCGGAAGGGTTTGGAAAGGAAGTGCATTTGGAGGCTGGAAGAGTCGTCGAGATGTTCCGAAATTGGTTGAGGATTATTTACAGAAAAAAATTCAGGTGGATGAGTTTGTCACGGGAGAGTTGCCCTTGGCTGAAATTAACGAAGCCTTCAAACTTATGCATGCTGGAAAAAGGTAAGCGTGTCAAAAACCAACATGTCACCTAAAACCCAATACAGCATTTTAGCTAATTTCTCATGAAATGAAACGTGTAATAATTCTTATTACAGCCTTCGTACCATTATTCACTTGGAATAACATGACCTTGTTCGGATTCGGTGGGATCCATATGGCTTTGGCTATGATCTTCCACTGAATTTGATTAATGAGAGATTCAGGCTAATAAACTACATGAATGATATTTTTGTCCAAACATAATTCAACATCCGGTTAATAAAATTACAAATTGTGGTTAAAAAATAACTGTGTTTGAATGTATATAGTTTTGTTTGTGTAATTCTTCTTCTCGAGAAACGCAGTCAATGGAAGCACCAATGTTTTTGTCGTGTCGCCTTTGAACGGGTTTTGAATTTCAATTCTGCTAAAAATTGTAATGGTGCACAATTTGAGTTCATTTGAACAGCAGCGTGTAATACTGCTATATGGTCGCATATGCCACAAGCGCCTAAAGTTTAGGCTATGTATCAACGAGTGTTCATCATTTCCAAATGATCTAACATGTATCTAACATGTATCTAACATTTTTGTATGAACATGTCATATTGTGGAAGCGAAAATAAACGGTTGTATTCAATCTAACATGTATCATGTACGGTAATGATAAACATAAATGATATTTATACTGACTGGCTGATATTGTAATGTGAACTGTATGAAACACTATTATATCGTGGCTTTATTCTTTATTTCAAAATTATAAGTATGCATAGCTTTTTACATATTTTATTTAACTTTTTCGTAATCTGACTGCTTCAAAAATATGTTTTCGATTCAGATCACCCATTAAAATAAGACTATGATTGATTATCCAAATCGACTGGATGAGGTGAAAGATTTCCCAAAAGAATGGAATATTGTTGCGGCTGCACTGTACTTTCCCCAACTTCCCAAAGGAATCACCATTGCTGTACTATTGTCGTCTGCGGAATATTGCATTGCCTGAAAGAAAAAACATGAATTAACTAACCAGGTTCAGGTTAGGAACTACATATAAAGAGCATTTAATAACCTATGAACTAAATGCCGTAATACTAACATGGCCAAACCTTACCGTATCTGTCACCAAATGAGCCGCTTCAGTAGGATCTCCAGCCTGTTTCACAGTCTCTGTGATCTCTCGGTCCGTCATCACAGCATTGACCCCGTCTGTGGTGAGTACAAGGAAGGCGTCTCTGGAATGGGAAATTCTCAAAACACGAACTTCTGGCTCTGCAGTCACACCGAATTTTTTGAGTTCCAAATCTCCAATACTCCGCGTCATGGCAAGGCGTCCATTGACTCTATTATTAATTATTTCTCCACCAGATTTCTCAATGCGTCTCTGTAGGATGAGGAAAAATATTGATTAAATTAACGAATACTTTATTGGAGATTCGGAGGATTTTACACGTTTCACACTACCTTTTCTGGAAGTAGATCAGGTGCATGATCAGTGGTCAATTTCCTGGCCTCACCTGCACGGCATAAAATAGCCCGACTGTCCCCCACATGAGCAATTGTAATGTACATATTTTCATGAATTAGACAAACTGTGGCAGTCGTACCCGAACTTTTCATTTTGGCGTCTGTAATGCAAAATTGAAGTTACAATATTTCGAACGAATTTCGGTAAAACGGTAAAATTCCCTGGCAAATCTCTTACCGGTCCGATTAAATGTGAACCACCGAGCAAAGGCATTATTGACCTCCAGAAACGCCGTATGCAGAACCGAAACGAGGTCTAGGTCACTCCGACTATAAATAAGATGTGAAATATGTCTGGACATTTGTTGAGCACAGTAGTGGGAGCAGGCCGCGCCGCCGTGACCGTCGAAAAGTCCCAGGTACAGAAGATTCGGTCCAAGAACACTCATGCTGATCTGATCTTCCTGATACTTCCGTCGTCCCTTGACACTGCTCACTCCGACATTGCTCAAGTCCAGCTTCGGAATAGGCTTTCCTTCCGCAATGCTCGCATCGAGTGAGAGCGGCATGTCCCTCGAAGAATCCCATTCTCCTAAACTGTCCAATGTTTTTGAAGTGGTCGATTTAATTGTTCGAACCAGGCTGTGCACTGTTGTCGGGGGTTGTTTTGATCTGGTACAACTGAGTTTTGGAAGTATTCGTACAAAATGAGGTAATATAAGCATCACCCTTGTAGTCTTTCTTGATAGATAATAACGCTTCAATCCGTTGTCGAAGCTGATTGTGATATGTGCTGTAATCGAACCTGCGAGACACCAAAGAAATTTTCAAAATCAAAATGCATGAAAGTATTTCGGCTATATTCCACTGGATAAGCGCTTAGATATGGCCCAGTTTATTGTTGTTATTAATCTAATCTGCTTATCCGATCGATTTATCAACAGGAAATCAAGTTTCACCTTACTTCCTGCTTACGGTCGAGAATTTTGTATTGTCTCTATATATGTACACGTAAGCCGTCACGATTTGACCTGGTTTATCACGTTTTTTGGAATATGCACTTAAATACCTATAAAATGTTGTACCAAGCAGTTCTGTTACGATATCCTAGGTCCACGTCTGATTAGCTTTTGATTCAAATTTTGTTTACAATTGTTTATCGTACCTATTGTAGTTTGTAGTTTGCAGTGAGGTTGATTCAAATAACTTGGAATAATGTATGGGATATACCGGTGGAGTCTGGCGACCAAAATCATGTGAGTTGGATTTGGATTGGATCTTCTTTCTCACTCCAGAGCACTGCGTACCAACACACAGGGTAGCTCAGTAAATTTTATGGTTCTTTAACGCCGTACACAAATAAAATATTTTTCTCTGTAAAATATTATTAACTTATGAGTTCAGTTCATTTATTCGGGGTTGCCATCATGTCAGCACCGACGGCGCCTTTTCATTAGCAATACGTTTGACTCTATTCTGTCGAAACTGTCTAAAACACGACTCTTAGCTCTCGGGTTTTCTTAATTGGAGTTAGTTTAGGTTGGATTTTCATCGATAATCCTCGTCTTCTGCCACTGTTTTGTATAACACAACCTGACCTTAACACATAATTGAACTCCATTTCGGCGACCGACAGCATTATTGAGCGAAATTTTAACACGCACCCGCTTTCTACCCTCATTTAGCTATAGCTTTCTCATTAAAAAAAGGGGGTATCGTCTATTTCTGAAGTACCTAAATAATTAGATAACACCAAGGGGCGTAAAGGTATTTTGTTGGTTTTGTCCTAAACCAACAAAATACCTTTACGCCCCTTGGATAACACACTTAATCTAAATCCGTTGATAGAATCATGATTGGTTCGCTTCTGAACAGAACTATTTACCTAGTATGCTTGCAATTTGATCGTGATTAATTATTTCCTTCTGTTTTTACATTAATTAAAATTTGACTTTTTATTATTTTGACATTTTGTTTAGCATTTAAATTAAAACAACGCCTGCTGGCGAGAACTAAATATTCTTGAACATTAATTAAGACTACGGGCGTTTTCTGGCTTTAAATTCAGCACTGAGCTTGTGAGTATTCTCTGTGCAGGGTTCTACTTAGGTAGGTAGGGTGTTTGTGCTCTATATGGACTTATTCTCATTTTTTTGTCCATCGCCGGAAGTTATAATCAAGTCATTTATGAGGTTGTAATGAGAAGAGATGTTTGTTGGAATGCCCAAGCAGTAATCTACTCAAAAAAACTCAGTTCTTGATTGGAGCTCCGACCATTTGGACTCCAATGTCATGGTTTAGAGAGCAGTCACTCCTTTCCCGAGACAATAACGCCTCTTCACATACCAAGAACACTGACAAGGGCATTACACCAACCAAAGTTATCTTGGGTTTTAGGTAAGATCAAGATCTTAAAATTTTCGTAATTTAAGAGAGACAATCTGCAGATTTTAACAGTGATAGCTCCAGAAATTGGTGATCTTTTCTGTTTATTTAAAGCAATTATAAAGGTTAGAATCATTGACAATCGATGGCTAAAGAACTCGGCATCTGAAATAATTAGTTTCAAATTTTGTACTCTGCGTTTATCTTGGTACTTTATTTTTCAAGAAAATACTGTATTACACCAAAAATCAGAACCCATTTAATTTGTTGTAAAATAATCATTTCCTGCTCCACAACAACTAAATATTAAATCGAAACCACAACATAATTAAAAATTAATTTTTTTTTTCAGGTGGTGCAGAAGAACTCAAGCTTATTGCGGAGGTGTGTGAGTGAGATCATGGGGACCTGAATGTGGCAAAACTAGTTATGAAAAATTATCTGCATCGCTCATCTGCTTTAATAGCTAATCTGGGATTGAGAAGATTCAAATGACCGGTTTTTTCTTGGACTGACCAAGAATAATTGAATATCTGCAATTCTAACCTGGCCCAGTGTTGATTAACCATTCCAAGTGACAAGGTTACCTTTTAGCTAGTCCAGAGTCTAGAACTTGGGTTTGGCACACTAAAGTGAGCGAACCGGACAGCTGACGCTTATGTAACCATTGTATGCCCATTTATACCAGTATTCAATTGACCAAAAAGAAAAACCAAAGATTTCGGCGTATCTAAGACCTGACCTAACATTACCATTACCTACCAAAAAACGAGTGAAAGTGCTAGTGCTACGTGTTCCTGCAAAGTGTCAACAGTCGAATTTAATGTCCAATATTGTCAAATTGTTTAGTTATCTTAATTAAGACCGGTTCGGAACGTGCAAAGTGTTTTTTACTGTCAATGTCAACTGTCAACTGTCCAAATTTGTCAAAGTTGACATCGAACTTTCTGCCGGTCATCTGTTCAGTTTTTATAAACGAATCAGGTCAACTCCAATTACCCTGATTCTATCCTGATCAGCCTACGCAGTATTGCCGATTAACCTACTACTTGAGTGTCGCATCTGCAAAAGAATTTTCTATCGATAGTTCTATATTTGGTTAAGGGTTTAGTTGGGAAAGTGTGAGTGAAAATGGAAGTGGAACATCAGGACGAGCATTTGTATGAAAATACGTCCGGAAGATTCAACGGTCATTTCGGAGTGGACCATGATGACCCTGACCACGCATATTATAATTATACCAAATTGGTAAGTATACTTATAATAATGCATGCATTATGCATGAATTGAATTATTGTTTTTCATTGCATGGCTCATTTTCACGTAGCGTGAACCAAGAATTGCCCCGAGAGAGTATCTGCCAGTGTATTATGTGTTACTCAAACCTTATTATTTACAAAAATATTATTCGGCTGTGAAAATAGCTCAATTCACGCCAGCTCTCATACTTGTTTACTTTCATAGATGTAAGAAAGTAAAATACTCTGGCGTGAGGAGTAAAAATTTAGTTTTTCATAGTTTTTCGTCTTAGTTCGAGTCGTGGCGCG
>JAQFYT010001351.1:0-16920 GCA_034694925.1 Ceratophysella denticulata
AATTACATTATAACTCATACGTTTCTCAACTTACAGAGGTGAGTGAGGGCTTGTTGGAGAAATAATGTTTTAATACACAACGCCTACTAAGTTAGAATCCCGGAAAAAACTCCGCCCCAAGCCTCGTCCGCCATTTTGCTTAAGAGCTAACGAAAAAATATTAAACTTAGTAGGCGTTGTGGAGCAACTCTTCGGATTTCCAAAATATCATCATTCGTCCAGCAGATCCGTTTAGAAATGATGGAGTTATAATGAGGACTAGCGCAGCCTTAATGTTATTAAATGGTCAAAATACGTCTAGAAACTACACTGGCCACTTTATGCTCAATATTTATACGCAATAATATAAACCATATCTATGTATGTTTTCTGCAGGCGGACGCGAACTACGAAAATATTATACATTTGACATTGTAATTGTAAAATACAGCTGCTTGACGAAGTGAGGAACTCTGTAAATTGTATCTCATTATCCCTTCCCTGTACATAATATGAGCGTATGAGTGTGGTCCAATGGAATTACAACGGTGAATTATGCATAGCTCTTCGGAAACCTGTGCAATTACAAGGTGATTTCCGTGGTATTTAAACCCCTAATAATCCATGTCCACCACGGACCCAACAGGCATGTCCATAATCCATAACCATTGCTACATAACATTGGGTATGGGGGGATTATCTATGTAGTGTATAGTAATTATTATACCTTATAGTAATCATCGGGAAAAAAAATCTGTTTTCCGATGTTCGGTCACCGTGTCTTGTCTCACTTGATTATAGGACTCTACTACACAATAGGTGAACGATATTGATGTTACCTGTACCGTTCACTTGGATGCAGGTACGATTTTTACATAGAAAGCCTAATTTGTACATATTGCAGCAGATGCGGGTAATACGGTAATGACAAGACTTAAGGCTGAACATATCTGACTAGTACGATTATTGATATTCATTTACATACCATTTAATTTTTAAAAATTTACATGGTAAAATTGTTACACACATGAGAAAATGCCCGGTGTGACTTGATGGTTTGTTTTGTCCGCTATATGTGGAATTTCCTCAAACGAATCGGATTTGACCAATATTTGAAAAAAAACAAAGGAACATACCTAGATGGAACTGGCTCAGGTTTATTGGTTGTGTGAAGCTACATACCTATATGATGTGTATCGATATCGATTTTACAAGACAAAAAGCACTTTTATTGGGTAATTCATTGTTAAATAACTTATGAAATTTTCATAAATAGGCCGGTTTATTTTGGATTAACTATAAATAAGGTTCAGGGTTAGTGTATTAATGTAAAAAATTCATCGAATATTTGAGCCTAAGGATCCGAGCCGGAAATCGCCCATTGGCATAAATGAAAAACCGACTACAGCTGGAAATAATAATATATTAATTTTAATGTAGGCAGCAATTAGACTGAGTTCCACATTAAAGCTATCATAACCTAACCTTAGTTATCCAAGCTAAATGTACCCATTTTAAGAACGTTAGGTTAGTTTATTCTACTGTCGAAGCCAAGAAAAATTAGCATGTTCAATAAAATATAATAATGAATCATGGTTCTAGCCTAACTTAAACAAACAAAATAGGTTATGTTGGGTTGGAATTTCCAGTATTCCATTTAAACATACATTTCGGGCATTGGCTACTTTCGGGCTCTGATCGTGTAGGTTCACAAAAATAAGGTACATTTTCAAATGCTAAGACGTACCTATCCGGTATCTCTAAATATTCAAAAATTCTTGATTTTGTTCACATTAAACGCCTGTAAAAGGCTCGTTATCATCATTGATATCCCGAATCCTTAAAATTTAACCCTATTTAACACCCACAACTTCCAGCGTCGGGTGGAGAGGGTCCAGCGGAAATGTTCCTAATTCATAGAATAGGTAATAAATCCATCAGCCGTCTGATTTCCTTGGAAAAGAATGCAGGAGGACGTAAGATCAGAGTCCGTCAAGTTTTTTTTCGTGATTCATTCTACAGGATTTATGACCCTTATCCTAATCCTAAGCCGAGTAATCTTCAATTGAATTCATTCAAGGAAAGAAAAGGATTCGGATTATTAAAATAGTCCAAAAAACCCAGGGAAGCCCTGGGTGCGCGTTTCTTAGCCTTTAGATCCTTTCTCTATTCAAAAGGAGCAAACACAAGAATTAGCCGGAATTTCATGACATTTCCGTTCACAACGTTTTGGTCCACCAAGCTTTTATTGTTTTCCAGGTGCCTGCAAAAAATTACCTGCAAAAAATTACCACACAAATGTAATTACATCAGCAGTTAATCAACGCAGCGGTAACCAGCACTGCTACTGTCCCGTCAAACTCGTGTTTTTTTTTATCTTAGGTCGCCCTGAACAAGAATACCTACCTCATTACATTACTGCAGTTTTTGGAAGCTGTTAATTTTAATTCCACTAAAATTTACAGCCGTTCAATTAAAAATTCTTATAACTTTAAAAACGAAAAATAGGCTCAAGAAAAATCAGTTGGTACAAGGTCCTCGTTCTCAGCAAGATCGTTCATTGCAATACACACACCGCCTGATTTTGCCCCAAAGTATTTTGACAATATCAGATTTTATGGTCTAAAAAGAGTCCGATCCTTGGTTAGTTAAATAAATGATATATGTATGTACCCTGTATTGTTATACCTCAAGACGAAGTTCCATACGGTTCATCCTTAGAGAAAGCATATTGCTCGGGTTTATTCAGCCAAAATGCTTAAAATTGTGGGGAAACTTCTTAAAAGGCTATTTTCAAATTTTGAATTCAGTCGCGATCTCGTAATATTGGCCTAATTTCATCACACGCACACTCTTTACATCGGATATTGACGGAATCATGTGAATTCATGAATTTGTTGATTGATAGTTGGCTTTCTAATGACATATTCCGATTTAATTGTCAAGTTCAACGAACAAAACCTTTACACTGAATCAAATGCTTTGACCGTTCGCTGAAATTGAGAAATTCCGCCAGAATGCAAAAAATTGAGAACGGCCTTAATACTATTTCATGAAATTCTGGGTAAAATGTATGTAGTACATGGATTTTTGGGAGCCTTTCTCGAGCGCCGTGGAAATGACGAGGCCCAAATGCAGGACTTATGTGAGGTAACAAAGGTATTAACAGGTGTAACTGTTGTGGTCCGATGACCCCCCAACGCCTCCTGCCAACCCCCCTGGTGTCTAATCCGTGTCAATGGAGAAAACATGGGTATTATTCCTCTGGATCCAAGATTAGTTTTTAATTCTCACAAGGAAGCCTTCCTTACTCGTCTGCATTTCGGTTCTTGTAAGAAGAATCTCAAGAATCCTATTTTTGTCTTTACACTCATAAATCTCTCATTTTCTTGAATGAAGAATAAGAAAAAGTGTAAGTCTGATTGTTGCTGACTTGAGAAATATTTATGTCATTGGAGCACAATGGGAAAGTATCCCTACAATGCCGCCTTCTACACAGGAAACACCAAAAAATCTTGAGCTTGACTCATTCCATGCATTTTCTCTCATTTTCACCCTTTAATAAGAAATACATACAGGAAACTCGCTGGGATTTTCTTGGTCAATTCGGACTGGTTCACTACTGGTCGAAATTCGAAAGTCAGGTAGGTAATCTCAGACTTGTTCCTTTCGACCGGTCTATTTAAATGAGCTAATATAATGTAATACTTAATACATTTTTGGTTCAATCTATTTTTTATAGTCAATTTAATAGTTTTGGTTTTGATTAATCTTTTCCGGTCGAATATTTGTCAACATACGCCTTACAATTATCAATTTGGTCAAATTAACTCTCAGTCACGTTCGGCCCATGGCCTAGTGAACTTATAATTTACAGCTAGTTAACATTATTCAACTTAATCAATTTAAAACCTAGGCTAATATTAAATACAACAGCTTAAATTGCCAAGTGCTGGTCATACATTACATCTTACTGAATTATTCATGACAAAATGACTGCCCATGCCCAAGTTATACCGTATGTACATGGAAGCTAATAGCTGAAAAATTGAACTAAACAGTTTTTTATGGTCCTAAGTCGGATTATTTTAGCATAGGCAATTGAGATCGATTTGATTTGATTTGATTGATCTTTATTCGTGTGTCAAAATGTGATTACACAGCGTATTCTTAAATCTAATTAGTTAACTCGATTAAGAAAGTACACGCAACAGTCAAATGCCAATTTCAGCTATGGAGCTTTGGTTAATTTGATAACTGTGATTGGTCAATTTGGAATGGATTGTTTTATTTCATAGAGCGCAATAATGGTTCAATAAGTCAAATTTCCAAATTTTGATTTTATTTTTAATGCGGAATCGCCGTAGAATTCGGATTCCAAGATTCCTTCCGCTCAATTGTCACTGGTCCGTACGGGTGAACTAGCATGGATTAAAGAAGCGTCTGCCTCTCTGTTTGGAATGGTCATTACCTAATAAGGTGCCGGCACTTTTGGGACTCAAGCTCTGACTCCGAAGCTGAAGGTGAGATGTGTGTGCTGTTGTGCATAGTAGTGTTGTGTATGATTTATGGGAAATGAGCCTAGGCAGCGGAAAAGTGGTTCGGCCACACACACGGAACGGACATAGACGAAAAATACATATGTACTACATAGGGTATTTGAATTTGAACCATGCTCTAGCATTCAGACTGTTTTAAACTTTGAAGATTGAACACTGAACTATGGAATGATATCCGTTCATGCCATGATGGTCATGTCCGAGATGTCATCTCCCAATGGAGAATGAGTTATTAGGAGGCCAGGCCGAAGTCAATGTACAAATCACAATTCCAATGGTTTATGGTTTGTATTCCAACGAAATGCCGTCTCATGAACGACCACGGCTCTGACTAATTACACCAAGTTTGACAAAGACACGTAATTATTAATGAGCTTGATTTAATGTGAAGTACTATGGGTCAAGTCAAGGAAATGGACTCTTGAAACCTCAATGCCTGGTAAAACTTTTCATGGCAGTAATCATTCCTTTCAATAATTATTAAACTGTCGTCTGTTAGCAAATGCAGATTTTGCCCGACAATGATTCCAATGTAGATTATAGGCACGTTCCAATTTTAAATTGCATCAGAATGTGGCTAAATTCACCAAGTAAGAGCTTCAAATAAGGAGAGCCCAGGTACACAGGCACCCAATATATAGGCATGTATTTATTACTGAGGCAGGGCCACAGTCAAAATGATCAGTATCGGCACGACACCCAGTTTAGCGGCATCCGAGGATGCCAAAGGCACCCATTCAAAAAATCCGAAAAACTACGCAAATGACATAATAGAGGCTGGCTGTAGATCCCCCAAGATATTCCGGATTGTAAGAAAAAGAAAATGTACAGAATCTGACTGCATATGCATGTTATTGTTAAGAAATGTAAAAACATGGGTTATTTCACGACGGTGGTCTTCTGACTCGACAATAGCTATGTAGAGTGTCAATGGTCCGAAAGAAGTCAATAAGAGTCATTGCCCATTTCAATAATAGAAGGCACTCCGGCCTCACTTTGACTTTCGGTGCACATGTTATACGCGATCCGTGATCGTATACTTTTTTAACCTCACTTAAATCAACAGGAATATCTATGTTCTTAAGGGATATGCGATCACAGGTTCGCATATTGACCTGGAATACCTGACTGTGACTTTTTGACTTTGTGAGTCTTTGGTCGGACCAAATAACATCATGTCAGTTCATTCAAAGGGCTCAAAAGGGACCCTCCGCGGATGAAAAAAAGAGTGCCGAAAAATCCATTCATCAGTACACAGAGAGGAATACCTATTCTATTACTTCTTGTAATACATATGCATTACATTGCATATACATACCACATAAAGGTAAGCGGTGGAATAGTGTCGGGGTGATTCAATGGACGAAGATTCCTAATTGTTGACATTTGCGGTGCCTTTTTGACCTCTCAGGGTGTTCCGACTGCCACACAATATCACCTTAATTATCACCCCGGCATTTAAAAATACGGCCAAGTGCCTTAGTGCATAAATTAGGAATTGTACTCATTTTGATGGATCATTGTCGGCTTGCAGAAAAGAATTGAACAATCGCCAAAATGTTCATGTACATGAGGGTATCTTGTGAGGTTAAGACGGATTAACCAAGATCTTGTACATGGCATATCTTACCGTAGCGGGACAATTGGTTTCAATTTTTAATGCCGGACGAATATGACACACCAAGTAATTCGCGTAATATCGACGGTTTTTTATCGAATTGGACAAAAAAAACTGAATTTTCTCTGAATAATTGACGTGGAACCCAAGCGGATTGTTTGTAATTCAATCCGATTTAATTACAATTAGAGAGCCTATTGGATGAAAGATGAAGCCTGGTCTGACCCAAATGTTACAATTAGGGCTTTTCAGGACTTCGAACATCCATTTCTTCTCATTTGAATTTTGACTTTTTGAGTTCGGACGAGTGATATGAATAAAATCTAGGTTTGTATTTTGTGTAGCCGGAGTGTCTTTAATGAAAAGATGATCCGTTGGTGGTCTTGTCCTGCTCTATTGGGTTCCTCCAACATTGTATACCTTTATTACCTTCCTGGTCTGGTCGTGATGATCAGGTCTATTGTTCCCTTCCGAGGCTCAAAGCTTGTATAGAAGTGTGGCGTGGATTTTGACTTTTGACTTTTCGACGCTTGAAAAGCCGGGCGGTGGACCGGTGTAAACTACATGAGACGTGTCGCCTATATCTGTCAACACGTCGTTCAGTGGTCAAGTCATGTCAAGATCTGTATCGCACTCTTGAATGACGTCTTAAGGTACGTCTTATTGCGGGAGGAGCATTTGAATGTTACAATGCTGAAAATAGGACAAAACCCGATATTTGACGAATCACCATTACAAACCTGGTTCCCATTTAAGGCTAATCTCATTTTTTGAGTTTTGATTCGTAAATTCTATCCGTCTTGGGTTAATCCGAAGCCGTGAACTCAATTCCTCAATATAACCGTATAACATACCATGGACTTCCTAACAAGCCATACTAAAACCCCGTAGTAATTCCAATCCTCAAACCACTGCTAATTAATAAGATTCGCACACTTTGCGCAGATTTACACGTATAATACTCTTAAATCTGCCATGCCACTTGGTAATACTTCATGGTAGCATTATACCGCATAAACCAAGGCCACTTAGCACTTACTTCATACAGCAATCCAAGGAGAATTTCTATATACACCCTAAATTAGGCGTAGGAAATTCCATTTGGATCCAGAGCCAAAAGCTGTGATGCGTCTGGGGGTATATAAATACAATTAGTACGATGTATGATATGATATCGTATATACAACCGGGATCAACCGGCATAACCTGATTAGACCTCGCCCAGTTAAGGCACAACGAGGTTTTTTGTAGGCAAAAGCCAAATCCAATGCAGCACTTCAACGTTCAATTTTTCTAGAAATTCTGTACGCAATATTTTTCACGCTTCGTTGATTTAGCTTGGCATATGGCAATACCATGGCATTTTATTACACCTCGTAGTAGCCGTAGCTGGTTTGGCTACGGAATGCAATTGCAAAGGGGACCACGGGTCCCATGTCACCATTAATATTAATAACGTTTTTGGGAGCCTTATATTCTATTGAATTGAATGAAGGGGCAATTCGTAATGGCAGCTTAGTTCTAAGTTTAAGGTTGTATGTTCTATGCTGTAGGACTACAAAAAAATTTAAATTCAGGTAGACGCTGCTGCTTTTAAGGTAAGGGGAAAATGCCTATAGATTTTTATATGTATTTTGCAGCTGCTCAGCTGGTTTGGTCATGGCAGTTTATCATGCAGAAAGCGTGGAGAAAGCAGAAGAATAGGAATTTTCATTTAGCTCCTTGCTTTTTATAGGTTCGGATTTTCTAAATATTAAATCCTATGTTGAATGTAAAATGTGCTTGGATTTTTAGAACGAGCCGATGAAGCTAAAGGTATGTATTAATGGTATTCCATTGTTCGAACAAGAATGAAAAATTACGTAACTGTACGCATCTGTTATGCAGTATTCATTGTAGCATATGAAATTTGTCATTTAAAAAAATACAACTACGGTCTGAAATCTTGAAAAAAATTAAATTAAAAGTTTCGGGTTCGGGCAGAGATATGCGAAGTAGTTACCAGTACACTTAGCCAAAGTGTAGTGTAACTAACTAGGTATACAATCGCATATCTCTGGGTTCGGGTATAAGATCAAAGCTGCTGTTTTAAATATGCCCGATTTTGTGAATATTCCAAGGTTTGCTGAATTTAACGCATAATTATACTAGCGCTTCAGGCTGGTCTCACCTCAACCCGAGTTGGTAATTATGTTAGCTAATGGACACAAACTGTAACAGGTTTACACGTCCAACTCCAGTAATATTCGTCCAATTGACCGTGCGACGATACGGCATTGGAAAGCCAATTGTTTGATTATCAAAAGCCGGTCAACGATACTACCTGTAATTAGCATATTGATATGAAATTTTAACAGAAAAGAGGTAGGTAAACGTAAACCTTACATGATGGTCTACTAAACTAGGATTAATTTAAGTCTATTCTCGGTTTTTAAAGTACCAGCCTTGAATAACCACATTGTTGGCTATCCAACGACGTATCGGACTCGCACATGTCATTTGGACGACTATTATTCGAGTTGGACGTGAAAAACATGTGGCTGGTTATGTTCAGAAGCTTAAGCTAGGTTTAGAAATATGGCTTGAATCCTAATTAAATTTCAACTATCTTAATGCGCCGTTAATAGACAAATAATTATAGCTTAAATTTGTTAATTGAAAATAATTAAAATAAAACAGATCGTTTTTTAGTTTGTAAGCTGAATTTTCTATAAGGTCAAGGTGGCATTCAAACGCGAAATAAGAAAATTTTACGGAATATAAATAAAACTTTACGGCTATATTAGTAATTTTGCGGCTACTTTAATAACTTTGTAGCTTCAATCGGAGTGAGTAATTTAATGACCAGCAGGCCGGACCAAGATTTTAATGGACCCGACTGACTACTTATAACAGGTCGGTAAGCCGATAAATTAAATAGGTCGGTTAACTACGTAAATCTGGTAAAGTGACTCTGCAAAACAGGTCGGTGTCCCTGTAAAACAGGTCGGTGGTCGGTAACCAAACCACGTAAACTTCGGCGAAACCGAACCGAAAACAAATACAGTTGCATGTCAACTATCGTGGTTACCCGACCACTTTACCGGGTTACCAAACTATTCAACCGGCTTACCGACTTGTTTTACATACAGGGTTACCGACCCATTTTATAGGCTTAGGTACTAATATGTTTTACGTTGTCGGGAACTATTTCACGGAGTTACCAAACTCATTTGCGAAGCTTAAATATTCCCCTATTCTGTTAGCTGAACCGGATTTTATGAAATCAGGTGCTCGGACCGCGCATATGTCATGTACAATTCATTTATTTTTGCTTAATTATGTTTAATAACTATTTTATATTAATCGTAATCGTACGGGAAAAAATGAAACCTGTAGATTTAAGCTGGATTAGGCATTATTTTAAAATTACAGAGCTTAAGAGGGTTTAAGAAACTAGGTATGTACATATCGGTGCATTGTAAAAGCTATAAACCTTTTGGTATCCGTGTGGTACATGAATCCAAGGCAAAAAGCAGATTTGATACGCTTGGATATAAAAAGCTCTTTTTTCGTAACAGAATGAGACGTACATTTACTCCTTGATTTATGCTCTTCAGTCTTGTCACTTCTTTAGACCATATTCCACACCATTCTATACTAACATTCTAAGCGGTGTCACCTTTTCATAAAAAAAATTAATTTCGAACCTACATGACATCTCCCAGTCGTTTCACCTTGGATTTTAATTTAAGTTTTTAAACCTGGTCGCATTGTAGTATTTAATGCGTTATGCGTTTACTTACTGCCTACCCAGCGAAACGAGCTACGAGCTTACATTTTAGTGTTACGCGCGTGGCTACTTGCTTCGCAATTGGCTGAGTTTAAAAATCTCCGCCAGCCGATCCAGCGGCGTTTGGCGGGAGAGAACGATTTTTGAAATTCTGCCAATAGTTTATCTTCGTGTGGTTGCAGGATACAAAAGTCGTTAGAGCAAAGCCTGTTTAGTCATTCGTTGTATTTGTAAATCACCCAGCAACCGCCCAGCCAATCGCACTTGCCTTGCCATTATAATTCGTTAAAACGTTCAAATTCAATCAATAGTTTCCTAATACGCACAAAGTCGAAATTCAAGAGCTTATTATGAGTGCACAATCGGTAAAACTAAATATTTAAATAATTATACTGTATCACTATGTGAATACGTATTTAATTAAGTTGAATTGGACAGTACGAAATATCCTTAAATTAGTTTCAAGATGTCAACTTTATGATTATTTTTATTGAATATTTTTAATTTTCTCACAGCGGCAAGCCGCAGCTTTTATTTCCTTACTTATTTCCTTACTTATTTCCTTACTAGTCTAGTATGTACCTATTTAATTTTAAAATTCATCTTCAATTTAAGTACTCAAGTGAAGGTCCGCTGAATTATGGTCATTGGATTATTGTGCAACTTCGACTGATGTCACGTGTCACTCAGCCCTGTCATTTTGTCACTATAGTAGTACTGTCACTCTTGATTAAAGGCGTGGAAATAATTGATGCTGCCCTCGTTATTAGAAAACTGCTCTTTTAAAGCAGGTAGCCCAGTAACGTAATGCCCAGAAACGGTATTTTGTTGAATTAGATTTCGCCCATAATGTCCCTGGATCCGATAATATTTATATGTATGCACATTTGACTGTTTTGTCACAGCCACTTGAGACTGTCAGAAGATCTTAAGCAGGGAAAACTCGTCAATTAAATCCCTTGTCTAATAACCCCGAGAAAATTTAATTACTGAAGCATTACTGAACACCAGTTATGCAGACCGGATCACCTTTTCTTTAACAAAACGCATCTCTACGCTTTACTACTTACTTACGGGAACGTGGCATCTTCATACGGTTAGGCCAGCTATCTCGCTTACCTGCTGGTCTTTAATACATTAACATGCATGGAGCTACACCCGTGTTTCGAATTCGAACGAAGTTGTTGCTCTTTTGACCAATTCCGTTCCGGAGACTGGGTGGCATTCCAAGTTCAGTAATGGTTATGGCATGTGGTTCTGGAGATCGCAGATTTGTTTGTCTGATCTAACCGAAGCCCTAGAACACAAATGGAAAGGCTAGGTTAGACAAGTATAGTATGTGATCTCGGGATTGTAAGCTATTGATTAGGTAGCCAGGCTTTAAAAAAGTAGCCACATACATTTGGCTAAAGGGAAGATCACAGTGAAAAGAGGCGGAACCAATGCTCCTCAATTTGGACATTTAAGGAGGGATTTGGGATTCAAAACTTCCATGAGAACTTGAAACAGGAATAGTGTATAGATACCGGAATAACTGTGTGTATCTATCCAAATCTGTGAGCATTAGACTACAGATGAATGCGTGGATCGTGGATCCTATTTAGCTTTTGGCTTAGGCCGATACACCGATCCTGGGCCGTGTGCCAGGGTTCGCGAGCATTTATGCCCTGTCAATTCGGTTAATCCAAATTGTCAATCGCTACAGCACACGGTATGATACAGTTCTTTTAAAGGATTAGTTGGATTTTAAAAGGAATATATTTACCGCCATAAAATCATCCAATCACCACGCGTATATTTTAGCGAGAGGAAATAATCTTCAAATTCAACCAATGGCCATTCGCGGTATTTTTAGGAATAGATTGTAATATTAGTCAGTAATACAATAATATCACGTTCGATCTTGGACGACGACTTATATGAACGACAGGAGGTCAGGATTTGGTCATGAAAATTGTAATTAAACAACAGATTTTGTCCGATTACAAGCTAGACTGGTATCAATATCTGACAAAAGCTGATTTGATGATTTTCAACCAAATGGCTTCAATTTCTATCTGATAAAATCTTATGTATTTTGCCCTATAACGGATGAATTCTATTATTATTCTATAAATACTTGCTTTGTCCTATAAATAACGTGTTTTGTCCGGTAAAACCTTATTTTGACCTATAAATGATTAATTTTGCTCCACCGAAATCAAATTCTAAATAAGGGCAAAAATACTGAAACTAAATTTCCCGACCCAATTAACCCGCATCCATTTTTTACCACTTTAGCATGGACGCAGACGACCGTGTGCCGAGCGGAGAGAAATTCATCCTCGGTTCCCCGTTAAAAAAGGCTCTCTTGGCTGAACAATGAGGACAGATTTTTTTAGAATGCTTGGGAGTTGGCTTTGGCTGAGGCTCGTCGTATATCGATAATAATATGAGAACTAAGGGTCCACCGTCCTATTTGTGCATATTTCGTCACGCCTGTCTCTGGAGGTACCCTTTTGTACATTTGTACAAGGAACTCCCAGGCTCATCGTAGTTCTAAATGCTTCGTATGATGCTAATGTATGTATCTCCGTTGCTGCCGGGTCATATCATGATCATGCTGAAGCCAAACCAAGGGCTCGCGACACATCTGCAATCAAATACATGTATTTCTATACCATAGGGATTCCTTTCAGGGTTCATGGGAGAACGAAAAAAAATTCTGGAAAATAGGAAAATCGGAAGCGTGTCCGTCATGCCAAATTTTGTACCGGACAATTTTTCCGCTTTCACAGAACTTTTATACGCTTCTTCTCGTTCACACAGTTCCAGGATCATTCATAAACCATTCAGGCCAAATGGTTATATGGAAATGGTTATAATAAGGCTATGCTAAATGATAAGATGTACCTATCAATGTTTCATGCTGGCAAGATGGGTGGCTAGTAGTCATTTTTGCCCTATTCGGATTTATTTTGCCCTATTTTAAATGTAACGCAGAAATTGACTTGTGTCATGTGAAAGTCTATGTCGACACCATTCCAATGACGAAACTAGGTAATAATACAAAATGTTGTCATTAATTGTTTTACCACAAATAACTACATGGCATTATGGCATACGATTTTCAGCCGATACGTTACGTGCAAAGTTTCCATTTTCCATACGATGATTGAATTTCATAAAAGCACTCATAAAATCTAAAATCTACCATAGAAATTCTCCCATATAAAATCACCGAAAACCCCGATAAAAAACAGAATTTGCTCGTAGTCGTAGCAATATCTGCCCCAATTTAAAAAGCAAATGCGCCGATAAGAATAGAAGTGTAATTAATTATTTCCTAGAATTCTATTTATTGTTTTTCTATTTTCCTCGGCACATTTGCCTAGGTGTTCAGATTCGAGCAGATTCTTCCACGTGCGTGCAAATTCTGTTTTTAGTTTCTATTTATAATTTTAAATCATTTTTCCATCTAGGTACTTTACGGATTGAAGGTCGCACATTATTGAATACTCTTATAATTATTTTCGATAATGGAATCGTCGGTACCTATGAATACAATTGTGCACGCCGTCAGTCCATGATATCATAAACTAAATTAGCGAGGAGACTGATGCTTATCTGGAACGTCTAAATCGTTGATCCTCCTAATACAACAGAATTGTCTTAAAATTAAAAATGGCATTCTAGCAGACATGATGGGAGCGCTTTCCAAGGCGCAAATAAATATAGGTACATTACATACCTTATATTCGATTTTCGTTTTAGACCAGAGCGTATGACCCGTGCGACGTCTGTCAGTCCGCAATTCCCCTTATAAACGCCATCTGTACAATTATAGCAGCTAAATCGTTGCGCGACTGAAATCCTTGGAAGCGCAAAGAATTTTCAAAATTTGTGGAGCATTAAAAGGAAAACTTTCATATAGGGACTTAAAATTAGATTTGCGAAATCTATAAAAATTTAGAATATAATGACTTAGGTCTTCAGTACAACACACACTGAATATTGAAAGTATTTGTATTTTGTCTATCACGTGAAGCTAAACCAGTGCTGCCGTGTTAGTGCAACTGAAACCCTGGGCATCATCGAATGAAAAGAAGGGCATCTAAATAATTAGCCACGCTCAGAACAAGCTTTCGTTTGCCAATAGAAAATTCATACTATATGTACTACTGAGTCCCAAATTGAGCTGAATGCAAGTTTTGAGGTCAGGGAAGCGGAAGAATTGGGAAATCAGTCAGCGTCCCTTTAAATGCTCTCGACCAAGTGTCAGCTCCATGTAAAATGTAAATAGGTGACCATTTTGGATGTAGGGTGTTTCTACGTTCTATGCCGGATTCGGGTCTAAAACTAAACCCGAAAGCCCACATTTGGTATACATACATACTGTATTTTTGTCTGGCAGATACACAAACTGAAACTTCAGTTTTTCACACACAAATATATGTAAGTAGGTACCTATATGTAATGTACAGTAGTATTCGAGGATTCGAATTTTATTCGCTGATCATGAGTGTATGGGGGACTCCCCTTCTCAAATCATAATTCACAATTCAATTCTGTTCGCCATTTAGAAACTCATGTTGTTTTCGTCTCATGGGTTTTGTGCTAGGTCGGATGTCGGATTTCGGTAACTGATTTGATTTGATAGGAAAAAATATGTGTTCAATTCAATACCATGCCCAATTTCTTTTTATCAAAAATATTCCTTATTAATTGGACATATAAAATAATGTTAATTTACAATACAACGTACGTTTAAACGTAATATTATTGTATGGCCAAAATATTCGTCCGAACTATAACGCTCGCTCTCGTATACAGAATGCATTGGAAAACTAAAGTCCAGGATAATCAAAAGCATTGGCTATTCCAAATTACGCTCAATTGTCGTAAATCGACGTTTGTTGCAAAATTTTTGACAAAGAATAGCATAATTCCGCAATGAATAATACTTTAAATCCATATATGTTAACCACACGTTTTATCATATTTTTTCTAAATATGTATTTCTCATGCAAAAATTGAATGTTTATTTTATTGAATCAAGAACAATTGGAATTAAATTAATGGGCTTGTTTTTATGCCTTCCTGTCCTTCTTGTAGATGGTGGGTTTGCGCGCAGACACGATTTCGGCATCAGTGGTGAGGCAGGTGACGGTACGGCCCTTGTCATCCGTCTTCGTGATCTTGACTGTGGCAGCCAATTCCACGTACTCGTCCGTGATCAAGAGGGTATCCTTGAACGTGGTCAAAAGACCGCCTGCAGCTGGGCATCCATCGGTCAAAGTGGCACAAGCATCTCCGCTCTTGATGGGAATGGTAATGATACCCACGCTACCGGTGATCTTGTAGGACAGGGTGGTGGCATCGTCGGCTGTAGTACAAAGTTAAATGTTATTTAAGTGTCAATTTTACTTTGTTGGGAACTGGGAAAGCGTCTAAACAACAGAAATCGCATGTGACTGGACAACAAATGAGGTTTTTGGCAAAAATTTTGTATGATGTCAAACCCGGACATGTGTCTAAACCAGGAAATTGTAGTGGAAAAATCCAAATTTATATTGCAAAACCCGACTTAACATTACCAAAACCGCCGCAAGGCACATAGGGTACTAGCAATTTCTATCATACTAAACCGAATTATCAAACCCACAATTTATAGCGTCAAGCCCGAAGGTGTGAAATACGTTCGATATGCCAAACCCTACGTTCGTAGTGATAAACGCGATTTGATGGGGCAAACTTCGCCTTCATAGGACATTTTTCTAATATTCTAAAATTATGGTGCGGTTAAACTGTTTAGGTACCTGGAACAAAGGTGACAGTGATTTCGTAGGACTTTCCTTTGACGAATTGGCAAACTTCGCCCTTCTCACAATCCGTAATGGTGGCACTGATGACGGTTCCGGTTGAGGCTAATTATTACATAAATAAAATAATTAGTTTAATTTTATAAGTCTAAAATAAATTAATATGAAACCGACGCGACCAATCAATCAATCAAGCATACGAGTTAACTGTATTAAAATAATTAAATATAATTTCGCCTACCACAAGTGTCAAAATCAACTTCTCCGGCGTTGGCCACAGCAGCCAAGCTGGCAAAAAGAGCTAAGCACAGGAATCGGAACATTTTGGGCGAATTGGTTGGTGTGAGGAAAGCTGAAAAATATTTAATTGTCTATTAGTCAGGAAACTACTGAAAGGTCACTGAGTAACGATTCCTACCATGGCTTACGTTTAAATACTTTTCGAGTGTCGTTTTGAAATATTTAGCAACCTCTTTATGCTGGCTGACAACGTGTCAAGCTAAGCGTTTCATATTCGCATTTACAAATTGACAGTGGTAATCCCCGGATTCCAGCGTGACAGTTGGCTAAAGGGTAATTGATTGATGAACTTGATTTCTCAGGTCCATGTTGCAAGTAGAATTACTGATAACGATAATAAGAACGATAATATTAGCTAAAATAAGCCCATCCAGTTTATGCAATTCTAGGCGTGACGTTTTCAAGTGCTTCGAAGCCCTAATTGGATAAAATTCACACGTTAATTTACATTAGATTAACGTGGAAATACTAGAATTTCATCATGTTGATTGTATGATGCATATCAGGAATTAGGAACTGATTTAGCTGCTTTAATTTTGGGCGTCAGATAATGTAAATGTAACACAGGGGCTTTTTAGCAGGTTGTATCGTTCGTAAGCCGCTAATTAAAATTTCAATATTACGATAACAAGAAACTCCTGCAAAACTTGCACTTAGGTTGCATATTCTGGATCCATTTTCATGGTGTACAGGGACTAAACAAGGGCGGCTTCAGATGGCTTGTGAAGCCAGGGCCGGGCCCCGAAGGGGCCGGGCCCTGACTTTGAATAGAATTCAAAATCTTGAAACTAAAACATTAAACTACAACAAAAACAACTAAAACATAAAACTTTCCCAAATGTTGAAATTTCTTTGCGAATATTCCTAACTTTGCCAGTTACTGTGGCAACA
>JAQFYT010001352.1:0-16917 GCA_034694925.1 Ceratophysella denticulata
GGCTTCAGACACCTGCGATCTACTAAGCGAAAGCTAGTTGGCTGGTCGATCGTAGAAAATGGCCTCTCACCGACCGATCGACATCTGGCTTTTATATATATTAATAACTTACGTACATATATATTACATATCAGTCTTGGTGAATCTGTTGCGTTTTCACGAAGTGAAATAAAATATTATGTATTCCTATGAATCCTATTTTCCTTTCCAATTTGCACTAATGAACTATGACATTATTATGATGTATCGGAACGGAGAGGAATTAGAAAACTAGATTCTAATCCCTAAAATTCATTACTTATCGTCAGCAATATTTGTTGACTCGGAGCATACTGATGACTGAACACTAAAGAAGTGTTAATCCTAATCGTTCTGTTTTTGTATTAAACTTGTCCTAGCCTGTAATACAAAAGTCTAGACCATTAATTTTGGGATTCTTAAGCATTCTAGACGAACCCTAAATCGAGGGTTCGGGATTACGAAAGTTCCGGCTATGGACATCAAATTATAAATTTAGTCAAGTACAGAATACTGGAAACTGTGTCGCGGTTTATAAATAAATAGAAATATGAAATATCTAATCGCTAAAGAGCTCACGTAGGCAGATTAAATATACATACATTGGATGCCTTCCTGGAGTATCCATCGGAGTAATTTCTACCAACTCAGCTTATGGTTTTTATATGTTCTTATTTTTTTATTGGTTCGGTTTATCGCTTATAATTTGTTGATGATTCATGACCGAATGCCGATAGCGTTATTTTGTGACAACTGACGACTCCTTCCAACTAACTCAAACAAAACTTTGGACTTTCAACATCTCGTATCTCTCTCAGCTCAGCTCAAATCAATTGCTCGACACGTATTTCTTTAATCTGCATCTCCATACAAAGTTCCTCTTTATTCATCTTCAGTGTGAAGATTTACACGGATTTGTGCTGACACGATGTTATGTTAGACGTTGAGCCGTTGAGTGACAGGTCCAGGTCGGAATCTGAATAAATAAATATCAATTCAAAGTCTAGACATGCTTACTTAAGAATAACGACAGTTCAGTTTTCAGTTAGGTTTCAGTCTTATTGCACGTTGGATTCGGAACTCTTCTGGTGTGGGAGTGGGAGTGGTAAAGTTTTATTTTTTATTGTTAGTTAACCTACAAGTCTGGAAAACCGTAGGAAATCTTCAATTTTCCTTAACCCTTAACCTTTAACACAAAAAGACGTCCTTACATATTCCTTGGGAGTCCTCAGTAAATGGTAGATGTAGAATAAGTAATTTGTAATTCCTCATTTCTAATTTTCTGTTACATACTATTACGGACCTTATGACGCTGATTTTATTTATGCGTTCCGCGCTCGACGGAGTTATAACATTTCAGACTTCATGATTCCGAATTAATCAATTTTCAAAGCTTTAGTACGATTACATTCCTGTATACTGTATGTTACTGAAAATTCCATTTAGCGATTCTTTCCGTTGATTTGTGAACGTGACTTTCATCTTTCATTTGCGAAATTAGCAGACGCGTTTTCCTTAATAAAATGACACAGGCATTCGGCATAGGAAATCAACTGAGACGCCTCCCGTAAGATATAGCTCAAAAGCGGCATAAATTCGGTGTCGTGACTCGTGACCCATTCGAATAATTTAATTGACCGTGAGTGCAAATGTGCCAGTAGTGTACGGTACATTTTGATCCGACTACACCTGGAAAAACCGATTAGGTTGACCCTGAGACCATAAAGAAAAATATGTAAATGTAATTTCCTTCCATAATGAGTGGGGCTGGCTGGAACGGAGTGAATCTTGGGTTTGGGTTGAAAGAAGTTCTGATATCCAAGTTTTTGGACCTGGAGTTTGATTTCATTAAATTAAGAATGGGGCGGATGGTGGTAGTTGGTTTGGTACCAGGACGTTCCGCCTGGAACCCCAACTTGGAAGCTTCACTCACACCCAGGTTTCCTGTTCAACGTCAACTCAACTCATTTATTTCCCATTCTCGGGGTGAATCAATGAGTTCTGCTCTGTCTCGTCCTTCCACCAATGCAAAAGAGTTGAATTTACTTCGTCTATATAAACTCGGCTGGAAGTACTTCCAGGCGTCTCTTTGACTTTCAACCTTCTCCATCTCGACAACACTGCCCTCCTGTTTCTTGGAAGTATTTAATTTACGGAGTTTTTGTCTTATTGCAGCTCAGAGACGTCCAGGATGGATAACAGGAAAATGAGTCACAGCTACCGACAGAATGGAGTTATCCAGCCCCTCCTGACCGGTAAATAAAAACGAATTATGTACTTACGTTTTTTTTGTAACCTTTTCTAACTCGTAAACTCTGCTATTTGTATGTGATTCAGACTTGTACCAAATCACGATGGCCTATGCATACTGGAGAGCGGAGAAAATCCAAGATCGTGCTGTGTTCGATCTCTTCTTCCGTAAAAATCCCTTCCACGGAGAATTCACGGTATTCGGTGGATTAGAAGAGTGCCTAAAGTTCCTCGAGAATTTCCATTACTCCGAAAGTGGTAAGGTGTAAGCTCTAGTTCTTGATTATCAAGATGAAGTAATTATGCTATTGCTAATGCAGTTATTTTGATGCATGGACAGACATTGTGTACCTGAGAGAAACACTGCCAAGCGTGGACCCTCTTTTCTTCGATTTTTTGGCGGATTTAACAGCTGAGGACGTGACGGTCCATGCCATTCCTGAAGGCTGCATTGCTTTTCCCAAAGTTCCCTTGATTCGTATCGAAGGGCCGCTCATTGTTGCTCAGCTCCTGGAAACGACTCTCCTAACCCTTGTCAACTACGCCAGTTTATTGGCCACAAATGCAGCTCGCTACCGTTTGGCTGCTGGTCCGAAAATTGAGCTCCTGGAATTTGGGCTTAGGAGAGCTCAGGGACCGGATGGAGGACTTTCCGCTTCAAAGTATGCATATTTGGGTGAGCACCTGAAACTGTGCAATGGTCAATTGTTCTCCACCTTATTACACTTTAGTTAGTTTTCTAATTAGTTTTTTAACGTTGAAGGTGGATTTGATGGAACGAGCAACGTACTAGCTGGAAAATTGTATCATATCCCTGTGAAAGGCACTCATGCTCACTCCTACATCTCCAGCTTCACAGCCTGCAAGGAACTCAAGTGTCGAGTGAGAATACACACAAACTGAAATACTGACTGGACAAAGCATTCCTCAACTTACTTAAGAGTTAAGAGATATTAATTTTGTAAAATTTAGGTTCTCAAACACCAAGAAACGGGAGATGAGTCGGACTTCATTGAGATTTGTGTGAAGTGGAAGGTTGAATTGGCTCCGTTCCTGGGTCTTTTGCAGGACGAGTCCTCGGATGGAGAGTTGGCAGCCTTTGCGTCCTATGCCCTGGCCTTCCCAAACGCATTCGTGGCTCTGGTCGACACGTACGATACCGTGAGGTAGATCTTAGTGTGCCACCCGTGTCCTCTGTCCTGATTCCTTCGATAAACTTGTACTAACTCGGAGTTATCCTCTCTCTGGTCCATGTACTAACCGTGTGATGTCCTAGTCGAGGTCTGCTTCTAGCTCATATCTCAGGTTCTGAATCAAGAATTAAAGTTAGGAGGCATTTGATTGCAATTGCAGAAGCGGTCTTCTCAACTTCACTGCCGTGGCCATGGGACTCAATGAATTGGGATACAGGCCAATTGGAATTCGAATTGACAGCGGGGACTTGGCATATTTATCCAACCTTGCTCGAGCCACGTTTGAAAAAATTGCTGTCGAGTAAGCTATTAGTAATCAATAAAGGGTATATAGCAATTTGTCCATATTAGAGTGAAATTCATTGTCTTTAATAATTTCCAGATACAAGCTGGACTGGTTTCGCCGCCTCACAATCGTTGCTTCTAACGACATAAACGAGGAGACGATTTGGTCCCTGAACGAGCAGGGACATAAAATTGATTGTTTTGGTATTGGCACGCACCTCGTAACTTGTCAACGACAGCCTGCTCTCGGCTGCGTGTACAAGTTGGTGGAAATCAACGGGGCTCCGAAGATTAAGCTGAGTGAAGACGTGGAGAAAGTGACCATGCCGGGAAAGAAGGATGTCTACAGGTAATAAAGTTTATTTTATGTGTCCATGAATCAATAATTGTTCTACTTTTACTCATATTTTATGCTCCTTAATTTTTCGGTAGACTCTTTGGAAACGATGGGCATGCAATCCTGGATTTACTCGTGCAAGCGGGTGACCCACCGCCAGACACGGATTCCCGTGTTCTCTGTCGCCATCCCTTCCATGAGTCGAAGCGGGCATGGGTGAACCCTGCCAGGGTCACGTCACTCTACAAGTTGTACTGGAAGGACGGGAAGATTTGTGAGCCGTTACCAACTCTCAAGGAAACTCGACAGCTAGTCACTGACTGCCTCGCCACACTTCGCCAGGATCATAAGCGGAATTTGAATCCAACGCCTTTCAAGGTAACTAACTTGGTTTATATTTCAGCTTCTAACTTGTAAGACTCTCAAATCGCGGTAGATCGCAAATTGCACATGCACAAGACAATTGTACCGTTCACTTTTACGTCACTACATATCTTGTATCTGTATATTAGGTTTCGGTTAGTGACCGACTCTACCACTTCATGCATAACTTGTGGCTGGAAAGTGCCCCAATCGGTGAACTGTCTTGACATTGAGGCCTTACATGCTCCCAGTCTATCCGGTCTCCGACTCAGCTGCTGACCCCAATGGCAGATTGACGTGGTTCGTCCTTGTACAATCGTACGCGTCCTTTCGTACTGTACTCGTGATTCTTCTTTTCATCTCTTCTTTTGACCTTTAGTTTTTTGGTCTATTATTCTGGCAGGTATTGAAATTAACGTACAAGTTGTGTTACCTACTTGGATATGCTTCCTCGGCATTCTCATGAGTTGTGGCATTTAGCATTTAGCCCGTGTGCTGCTGCACAGTGCATTTTTAAATTCAGTGTTACGAGTACTTATTAGTGACTAAGTACTTCGAAACAAATTATTGAAATCAAGTTGACGTCATGTCGTAACTTTTCTATGTCCGTGAAATAATTTACACTAGTCCGAGTCAGTGTTCCAGTTCAGAGAGATAAGTCGTGATTACCTCTCTACTAATTAGACAATAACGTGAGCCCTAGCTGGAATATCATTATATTGTATGCAATACACCGTAATGCAAATGTTAGCCATAGCATGTGGCATACGGCAAAGTGGTTTGGTTTAATAGGCCTAAGTCGTGGCCATATAACCATTCACCATTTGTACTCACCAAACGTTACCGTAATCGTCATGGTCAGGCCTTGACGCTTGACTTTGTAAGATTTGGTCGTAGTAATATATTGTTGTACATAGCGGTTATATGGAATTCGATGCGCGAGATGTATGTGTAAACAAACAGTTATTGTTATTACCTGCCGAAATCTAGGTGGTCAAGCTTCCATCGAATCAAAATATCAAATTATTCGAATACGAATCTATTTTTGTTGTAAGAAAACTTTAGAATGATTAAATGTTGAATGGTTTGATTTATTCTCCTTGTAGTTTCAGCTTGTATTTTAAAGTAGTTATATGAATTCACGTTGCATTAATACTAAAAATTAATTACATCTTGTGCGTCTGATATGCGCTTAGCCAGTAATTCGGCTGCAACAGAGAAGAAACTCAATCCTGTCAGAGATATCCAAATAAGAAACATGGACCCAACTTTCCAATCGGAGAGTTTAAAGGCCATCGGTTGATTCTCTTCGGCTTCCAAATTTTTTGAATTCCACTCAAGCTGACGATATTGTATGTAGTTGAATATGTTATCGTACATTTGTAGTATCCCGGCATCGGTCAGAAAACGTGTGGCTGTTGAAAACTCAAAACGATAATGACCAGCAAATGTGAATATATTCAAATTCTTAAGCGTCGTTCTTTTAGCACATTCACACCTCACACCGTTCAACGATGGCAACATTAGGGCTTCTCGTGGGTTTACACCCGCTGTGGTATTACAGGCCAAAAGGAGTCGGGCGGCTACTTCCGGCTCAATCCCCCATGTTCCCCGTACTAGACTGGATTCGAAGCTCTGGCTGGTAATATTCTCACGGGTAAATAAATCCAAAACGTCCAAATGTTGGCCATGTGCAGATATATGAATGATTTTGTAACCAGAGTCAATTAGATCCTTAAGACTACGCATGATGAAAAGGCGAGCAGGTAATGTGATGTAACTGGAAATGATACTTTCATAGCTGCAGGTGATTACAATGGTGACCAGCATGAGCAGAATCAGCACTTTGTTGGAATTAATAGAACAGGATTGCCGCATTAAAATGGCGACCACTTCAACCCATTCTCCACGAATGAGGCAGCTTACGGCTAAGGCGGAAATTCCGAGCCAAATCCATGACCAGAGGTCAAACGGCATAGTCCAGAACAGAAAGCTGAAGGATTCTCGCTCGTGATGCTTTGTGCAGTACATGTATTTGAGACCCTGAACATCGTGAAGGAACTGGACAAGTAAATGATCATAGGGAAACCTATCCGACCAGTCGAGAAAAGTGTAAACACCATGTTGAGCGGTGGCACCGTCAAGGCTCAGTGTTGTAAGGAAATGATTCGGATCATCTGATATCTTATAACGAGAAATGTATAAAACACTAAAATTGAGCTTCTTCGCAGCGGTTTCCACGAAGCGGTATGTAGTTTGACACCTCACCCCTGAACTTGAAAGCCGATAGAGCTCCACACGCCGTTGCATATTACGAAAAGTGCAAGGTTTATTATAATTATAAACGTTCTTTTCCGTTTTCAACGCATACACTGAGCGTACGACTCGCGGGATAAAGATCCGGCGGACCACGGCTGCCACTTCCTTCATCCGGCCAAGATGGAGGCTGGCAGGGTTGAAGGATCTACTGTCTGCAAGTAGTGGGCAGCTGTGACAGTAGAATACTGCAATATTCGCTTCCATAGTGTCACTGGACACAAAAATCAAGAACGTGTCCAATAAAGCAGCGATGTTTGGTCCCAACTGGAAAGTTGGTATTAGTTCTTTCTTGGTGACAATGAATAAACTGTTCTTAACATTGAAGAACCGGAAGCCGTACACATGAGGAAGAATATACTGATACTGATATTCTCCTTCGAGAACAACAAAGAAATTCACTGAACATGCTTCTTTCAGGAATTTGTTGTCAAGCCATGGGAAATCAATATATTCAGAAGTAAGCTTCTGGAACAGTGAATGGTTTACTGAGAGTACGGTCCAGATTTGATGACCTTGATTCTGAACAAGGATTTGTTCTGTTAAATCCTTCGTTTCCTGCGTCGTTCGATTATGGAAATTCACTAAATAGAAAATGCAGCCCTGGTAGTCGTACGTGTTGATCTGAATTCCTACTTCTAAACTTGATTGGATTGCTAGGGTTAGAATAATAATACACACATGGAAACTCTTGCCTTTCTCCATCCTGAAAGAACAGAGTTTGAAATCCTGACATCACAGATCTACGAATAGCCCAGCACTGGAAGTGAAGACAGACAACTGGAACTATGTCAAAGTTTAATAAAATAATCATTTTACTGGTCACATGGTAAGGACTGGTGAAGTTGAATTGACACGCAAACAAATGTTGTATTGCAGGAATGATCGTGGGTGCAAGGTGTCGGCTCGTGGTATTAGGTAAGTCAGGCTCCTAACAGGAATGAATAAGTTAGTGTATTATTTCATTGAGTGCTATAGTTTTAATTTTTAATTTGTTCATTAGAGAAGTGCGGCATTTTATTTCAATACTAGCCTGCGTGGCCATGGCAACCATGGCCCGTCGCGTTGTCGCCCTGTAGTTGTTTACTTTTTGTTTTTTGTTTACTTTTTGAAAATTCTTTAAAATATGACAAAAATTTGAATTCCAAGAATTGACCAATCACACCCATATCGGACCGCACGCACCACGCACCACGCAGGCACCCATATACGCAGCTTCCTCCTACGTGGTTATATATAAGATGATTTATGAGTGTGAATTCAACTATATGGAATTTTATCCAACACGCAGTACAAGGAGAAAGCAAGAGAAAGATTCAAGAGAAATTGGCAGCAAACTGCACATTTTAGGGTGCCTTCGAATTGTACCCTATGTATTACTTAATATATTACGAACTGTAGTTTAAATTTGGAATATTTTGAGTCTTTAATAAGCATGGGGCCCGGTGCTATTACTATGCAAATCCGCAAATGCGGTAAAATGGAATTTGATTGTCAATTCTATGGGAGATGTATGAGGAAGAGGAAACAGTTAATACCGAAATCTAAGTATCTATTTAAAGCTCTTATCGACTTAAATATCAGATTATTCGATTCCGAATCTATTTTGGTTACAAAAAATCGCTTTGATTTATTCTCGTTGTTTAGTTTCAGTTTGTATTTTTAAGTAGGTAAATGAATTCACGGGGCATTATTATTAAGAAATTATTGACTGAATTATTAAGTAGGTAAGTAGATTTAATTGCATTGCTTTGCTTATACGTAAGTTGGAAAAAGTCATAACATAGAACAGTTATTTCGTCATAGATTTAAGATAGCTGTAGGGTTACTATTAGTACATATACGGAATACGGAACTTGGCAGCATCACACAATGTCATGGTTTCTATTTCTCTCAATTAATTCTCGATTTGTTCATGGACGTCCCCGTCTCCGGTTTCCAAAACCAGGTCCACCCAAATTATTATTATTGAATCCCGGGAAGTTCCCGAAACCAGGATTATTAAACTGGTTATTGTTCGAAAAAGCATTGGCGTTGGCATTAGATGAGCTGAAGAGTGGGTTATTGAAATTATTCGAAGCTGCATTGGATCCGCTGGAACTGAATCCATTCGGACCCTGACTTTGGGACAGAGCATTGGATTGACTGAATCCGAAATTCCCTCCTGGTGTATTTCCGTTCAGGGATGCCGTCTGACTTCCGCTAATGGATGAGCCCTGAAATCAAGATTCCGCCGTCTATATTCCTAATTACCTACTCGTTTCGTGTGTTGTCTATTCTGTTATTACAGAAAACTGGGTTTATGTCTTACCTGTGGACCAAAATTGAAAGTTTGTGAGATTCCAAATGACCCAGTTTGACCTGGAGCATTGATAGCTTGAGAGGCTGAGAAGCTTCCGGAAATACTTCCATCAGGGTTCCGTTGATATTGGAGGCCAGGAACTTGTTGTCCCGCCTGAGGCTGGAATCCTGGGCCGCCGGGTCCTTGTGAGCGGTGGCGTTGGCCTCTCTGAATAACAAAAACAAATCATAAATATTTGTTAGTGCTATTGGATGGTATCGAATGTGGCAAATTGAGTTCCGCTAATTTATGCTTTGTATGTGTTTTAATATGTTACTGCGCGTCGTGCAACAAACTAATGTATTAATTTTCTTTACATTCGCTTTATGGCCTGCTATATTATCGCGGCATTGTATAATAACTTTTCACACCCAGGTTTCAGAATGCCGTGTTAATCAATGCAGAGCGCTATAATGCATAATATCAATAGTTAATCATTTATTTAGGTATCAGCTATGAATGAACACATATGTTAAGATTGAACACATAAATAGCTTGGGTAGTTACATTTAATTTCGTAAAAATTGCTCAAAATTATTTAATTCCACCATTCGAGATGTGCCTCAAGTAGTCTAGGGTTCTCTGGGCTTCCGGATATTTTGTTTTTGTTGGGCCAATGCTTCCGCTTGCTTATAGGCAGGGAGGTTGATGGCGGCATTAACTCCGACGGATCCAGTATTTTGATTGGCAAGTTGTCCGTTCTTGTTCTTCTGGAAATTAACAGACTGGGCAAAGTCAGTGTTCAGGGCTAAACCGTTTGAGTTGGCACTGTTGCTCGATCCGGTCAAATTAATTCCACCCTTCACCGTCCCGTCCTTACCCACGTGAAATAGGTCCGACTGCGGCATGTTCGCAGGCAACTGCATAGTTGACATATAAGTTTATGATCAATTAAGTTGACGAATTTATGCACATTTAATACCGACATTCGTAAGACAAAGCTAGTAAATGTGTCTACCTAGATCGACATTGACCTTGATCTTGATCACACACTGTTTTCTAAACCTTAACCTAACATAAGTTCTGATGCTATTTACTCATGTTAGTATACGAAAACGCCATGGTTAGAAAAACGCTGCGATTGATTCAGCATTATATTTATGGTTTTTTACATGTAATTGCTTGACATATGGCGCTAGCTGTCTGATATCCACTAATACTGGCGAATAGTCATTATATGAGGAACGTATGCAATATTAATATATTTTGATTGTAATTGTAACGTACGATACCGGGACGAGCTGGGGCGGAGTAGACAGCGGCTGACATGCAGGAGAAGAGGAGGAAGATCACTGACTTCATTTTGAAAGAGTATTTAAAAATTACTTAAAATGTTTTGAACAGTTAATTTTGCTGAGACTAGAAAAGATGGTTAAATACTGTCAGCACAGAATAAGAAAATGGCGTCGTTCTCAAGGCGTCTATGTCGGTTCGTAGAACAAGGCAAGGGGATTTTATTCCAATTTCCTCTCCAGCAAAGCGTCCTTTTGGATGAAGTGATTTGCTTATCTAATCTTGAAGGAATATCCGTAATTACTCTGCCCAGGTCAGAACATTAACATGATTTACTGTGGTTCAGCCTTCTTGCCAGCGGGCAAATCCTGAGCACAAAAACACTATTTTCTTGTAAAGCACTGACGTACACCGTGCACTCTTAATTGATTTCTCTAGGGACGCAGTAATAGTATAGGAGAAATAGGAACCTTTTTGCTGTATTTTTGATAGTACAAATTGAAGGAGGATTCCACTCGTCTTTCCTCTGATACCTGTTAATTGACTCTGATTAGACTACACGCTGATTACCTTGACTTTGACTCTTGGCACGGGTTTAGTTGAGCCACAGAGCGCTTTTAGGCATTGGTATGGTATTGCTACAACTGCTACAACTCATTAGGCAGTTGGGCAAAAGCTGGTTTTGGGCTTGGTAGGCTATTAAGGCTGCAGATTAGTCAAATTTGAAGCCACCTTAACTAGAACCAGGAATTATTATGACGTCAGAAACTTCTTTTGTTTTAGGGCATTGCGAGTATGTATGTTTCAGGCTGTTTGTATTTCCAGGGCCGATATATCCAGCCTAGGCCGTGTGTATCTTGAAGCGTAGTTAATGACCTGATCGGGCGTTATAAACATCGAAAATTGAATATGTTAATACTGTTTCTAGACCAAAATTTTATGCTCTTTCCAATGGTGCCATTCATTTGTTGCCTACATCTCGTGTAATATATCAAATTCAATATTTTATAAGTTTCGAAACTGTACTTCTACTTTAAATACCGAAACCGAAATAAAACGTTTTGAGATAGATAACATTGACAGGTTTTGGCTAGAGAAGTGATTTTAAAAATCTACACGCAACGAGCTACACAGCAACAGCAAATTAATGAACTAAGACCGATGCCGACTTAGAAAACTTCTTTACCTGTGGACAATTGTTTTGATGAATCACAGCTTAAATCTTTGTTTGACTTTCAACGAATACTACCTAACACATTTCGATAATTTCTAAGAAGGTACACTTAAATACTATTTGCATATGGAATACGGATATAGCTAGGTACTTGTATCTGCTAATTTAGCCGTACCTGATCTGACTGAGCCGACGCCGACAGTCATTGTAACGTGAAACCAGGTCTGAGTGGTCAAATATGTACAGCTCATTCCTAGTATATAAATTCCACCCATCATAAATGTCAATACATATAGAGCCTCAAATTCAAGGTTCGTTTCTGTGGTGGTCTTTGGTATTGACCTCTAACTATATGGATGTTAGCAACAATTATGAAGACGTTCTGCGGAACCACAAATACTGAAAATTCCAGGTAGGTTCACACACACAATTAAGCAAAGAGGAAGGTTGAAAAGTTGGAAGTGGGATTTTCCCATAAAAATTAACGCTAATGGTATGGGTAATTCTTAGAGCATTTTGTAGTTGTGGTTGTGAGAATAGGAAGCTTATGTGGTCTTCCTGTTCCGCTTTACCTTCTAACAATTGAAGTTCATGTTTAGCTACCAGGTCATTCAAGAAACATATGAGCTGCATTAGACTTAAGGCTGCAAATCAGAATTAAAATCGGCCCTGGATAAGGTATACGTAACGTAACTGTAAGGTACATAACTTATTACGCAACTTTATTTCAATAATTACCCGTTACATTTCTGAAGTTAAAGACACAATTATTATAAAATGCTATATATGTTGTGTTTCTCCGTGGGTATGTTGTATATTGTCAACTATCAACGTCATTTGCTGAAAATATACGTACCTACTCAAAATACAAAAATATCTGAAAGCACTATTCGCGACCGTGATAGTTAGAATAAACGGCATTTAACGTTAACGTAATACATGAATCATCGGAGAATATAGTTATAAAGAGAACTTGTAAAACTTGATTTTGTGAATAACACAGGACGCGTTCTTAAATTGTCAATTAAAACGTTGGAGGACTTGAAGAGAGCAAATTAATGAACCTGTTTGAAGAGCATCATCAAATTCTGGGAATTTTAAGTCATTAAAGCTTCCTAATTGAATTGTACATACTAAAGTCAACAAACGAGTGGGAAGGTCTTCTGTCAACTATCTTCATTAAGGACATCAACGTCATTCCAGTCCTACCTGCGTGTGAACCGTGCACACTTTGCAGATGTGACGAATTTCCAGCCAAGTTCTCTATCAAAAGCGGTTTTTCTGCGAAAAATACATAGATAAATATCTCTCCTGTGAGTAAATAAAATGATTTTCGGAATAACAAAAACCTCCAGAGCGTAAAAATAGCATGTGCACCACCTCAACACAACATCATTCATTAGACATCCATTATAAATAAATGCATTATACAATGAGTGTCAGGTTCATCTCGCTAACTAAGTATCTGTGTGCAGGATCTGCATATCTTCTGCACGCTTCTCGCCAAAATCTCACCGGAGGCCTATCTTTACCTACCTCCAATTTCCATCGATGACGTGAGTCAAATACTGGGAATTAAGTATGCAGCACTTTTTTGCATGCTGAATGCTGATATTTGACGCGGAGATGAGACAACGCTGTGATTTGCATACACTTTCTACCACAAAAGCTAGAACCCGAGCTAAAAACTATACTTATGGCTATAATTTATCATAATTCATTCCTACGAAGAGCTTGAGGCAAAAACATAAAAAAAAGCTTTTGTTCTTGACCGTCAAAATTGATTATCGTCATTAGACTAGACCACAGGAGAATATAATATGTGCGAAACCAGTTCCTTTGGTTCGTATATAAATCCCAGGTGCTGGGATAGGTGAAATATTAGACGCCATTTACCACTTCCCTCTTCACTATCTTCACTATCCAGTCCCACACCTGAGCAATTCAAACTTTTGAGTAACTAGCACTAATAACTTAGCATGGAATCTAAGTTGGTATTTTTAGGACTCGTCCTTTTGGTCGGGCTCGTGGCTGCAGCTCCACAGCATCATAATAACCGTAAGTTTTGATGCAACTGATTGAATTGACATCGGATTTCGTGGTTAAATACATTTGTGCAAATAAATTCTGATCATTCGTCCACCTAATCCCTGTTTTTTATCTAATGTTTCATAGGAAGGAAATTCGGCGGCGGTGGCGGGGATTACGGAAGATATCCAGGAGGCGGACCAGGTGGCCCAGGATACGGTGGCCCCGGATACGGCCGACCGGGTTACGGTGGAGGATTCAACCGTCCATACCCAGGAAATGGCGGCGGATTTTTTGATAAGCCCGGCGGCGGTTCCAGTCAATCCAATGCTAATGCCAATGCACAAACTTTCAATGCCAACGGTACGTGTACTTATGCCGTTATGGAATTATTAGGTCATAGCTTTACAATCAATTAACTGTATTCTGTTTCAATAGGAGGATTAGGCGGTGGTGGTCTGAGCGGAAGTGCTGCCAATGCTGGAGCCAGTTCAAACAGCGGAAACTTGGGTGGATTCGGTGGCGGAGGTAGCAATAGCAATGCCAATGCCGCATCCCAAACGTTCAATACCGGTGGTGGTCCATTCGGTGGCGGTATTAGCGGATCCAGTGCATCCGCCTCCGCCCAGTCGAGCAGCTCTAACTTCCGAGGCTAGACCCATTTACCAAGGTCCAGCCTCCATGTCCATGATCTCTGTTCTCACAAAAAAGCCTAAAAATCTGCTGAAACTCAGACGCGAAACTTGAGCGATGTGAACAAGTGAGATGGCTCCTTAATTGATACTTAAATCTACTTATGTAACATAAAACACTCAAGGACAAGTCTACTTAAGAAATAGACATACATGCAGTTATTTAGTTATTCATCTTCCCTACTTACGAATGGAAGCCATTGGTGAATCTTTGCTCCGAGTGCAACCTACTTTAGCTTTACTATTTAATTATTTAAATAAATATGAACCTGTGAATTTACTCAAAGCTGGCCTTGGAGATTTAATTTTACTTCACTAGAAATATAGATTGCGGGTAGCAAGTAGAACATGTACTTATTCTGGTAGTTAAATATCAATGTAGAGCAGATGTGGACACTCCAATAGGCCATACTGCATTCCCACGTTCGTGAATCCCGCATGGTCATGTCCAGTAGCTTCATTCGTCAATCCAAATCGTTTCAAATCTAAACAAAACAGTTAACAGTATACACACGGTGTGGAAAACCAACTACTTATATGAAAAACTCGTCTTACGCAAAAGGTCAGTGACGTTTCCAGGTCTCCGCTGAGCAGCATCACGCATTAACTGAACGTCTTGACTGTCTCCAGTGTCCCCAAGGCCTTCACTAAATCGACGTATGACCGCAGGCGTGAATCCAGTGACTGCTTCGTCCGTCAGCTTTCCTTCCATCACGAGTTCCTCCAGATCACGGAGGTAGAGACAAATCATAACGAAAACCGTGTCGGAAATGGGAATAGTCAAGCTCTTCAAACCCGGAAAAGCGGTGCTAATGCGTTGAATCAATTGCTCAGCCATGGCCTCTTCGATGCACTCTAATCCCTCGATATAGAAATTCTGAACGGTTTCTGAGATTGTTCCTGGACCCAGAATCTCCATAACATTTTCCCAAGAATGAGGTCGGAGCTTGAGCGTTTTGAGATGCTCCAAAGTACGGAAGACGCAGGGATCCATGATAACATTTTCCAATTCAACGCATCGTAGTTTGAGGTTATCCGGAACAGTGTGGATTCGGAACCATGGCTCACCCGCAAGAACTGCGACTTCATTTGGCACAATCAGGGCGAGGTTGAAGTTGGAAATACGAACAAGCGACTCATTGAACCGGTCCAGCACGGCGTGTAAGGCCATCGGAGAGAATATGTTTTTGTTTCGTAGCGGGAGCCGGAGATCCGTGAGTTTCCATTTTGTGTTGACCAAAGCATTGACTTCCTCTTCATTCAAGTCCCAGCCCAGGAACAATTTAGTAATATCGTCCTTGGTCGAGCCGAGAATCTCGGACAGAAGGGGAGCATGGACGGGCTTGAGGTTGAGAGCTAAATTCTGGACAATTGGAGTCATTTTGAGAAAGTGCTGGATGAGCTGGGTCAGGTCAGCTTTCCCGCCAACTGTGTCCACGCAAAGCCCAATGAGGCATGGAAGGATGGGTAAGATTGGGAAACCAGGACCACTGATGAAGTCAAAGTAGAGACCGTCGAATTTCTCTGCTCTGAGACAAATACTCAATAGCTTAATGAACATGACTTGTTGAAAGAAGAGATTTCGTAAGAACGGCATTTCTACGTTCCAATCCGCGACCGCAAGGATTCTGAACTGACGACCGAATCGGGCCATGAATTCTACGACAACAGGGTCTGCGGTGTCAGCCGCCAAGATGACTTCCGGAAAGGTGAAGCTCTTTGTGTTCCTCATGACGGTCATGAAGGAAGTCACGGCGGGAACATCCTTGAGGCAGAGCAGTGGGCTGGGTCCAATGAGAGTGCACAGATATTGGTTCCATGCTCGTGAAAGGAGACGAAGCGGCATTAACTCTTTTGCTTCCAAGAAACTTGAGATCCTTCGAATGGTCTGAGTAATCAGGTCAATGTTGAATTTTTAATTACAATCGATCATTTCTGTTGTTCACCAGCTATGTTTATTCGTAATAAATAGTTCACTTATGCAATTACCTTTGGCAAAAGAAATGGATTCTTTGGTTCTCTGGGCTGATCCATCTCAAACTCAGCAGTGCACAGAAATTCTGGACGTTACGTCATGAATTTAGTAAAAGTGGGACAAAAAGGTATCACGACGCGACGTGATTGATAGTTTTGATAGAATTTATTACAAGCGCCTTCCGCAGATCAAGCCCAATTTTAGTTTGGAAAATGTTTGAAACTTTCAAATCGGCACACCGTTTCCGTTACCAAGGAATATGAGTTACGAATTGGAACAATCCTAGTATAGCTACATATGACCGATTTTGACAAATGAGACCTTTTTGGAAAGCCCTTGATGAGTACATAATGGGAAAAATAAGCATTATTGGGGCTCGGACCCTTAAGGGTCCCAAATCAAGGGTCAACATTAAGGAAAAATTCTCATGGTAACAGGCCATTCACAACTCCTCAAGTACACTTGGGCATGGAAACTGAACTGTTTGTTTGGTATCGGCCGTAAATAAACTTTTTAACAACTGCTCACGGCTCAGCCACTGCACTGATAAACGCCAAACCCGCATTAATCGTGTATATCTAGGTTTTAGTACATAAGGTCTTTATCCCGTAGTTGAGAGGCCTTTAAGGGCCATTGAAACGGATTACTACTAACGCTCCGCTAGTCCCGCACCCTCCAAGCATCCTATGTTTGGGGCCCCCGGCTTCGCCGG
>JAQFYT010001353.1:0-16917 GCA_034694925.1 Ceratophysella denticulata
TTATAATATATAATTCGCTTGTTCCCTTTATGCAGGTAAAGAACAAGATCCGCTGGAAAGAATTGCCTTGGTGGCTGCATTTGCAGTTTCCGGCTACTCATCTGCCTTTTGGAGAACACACAAGCCCTTCAATCCTCTTCTAGGCGAGACGTATGAATGTCTTCGAGAGGACAAAGGGTTTCGTTACATAGCAGAACAGGTTGGGAAGCCGAATCCAATTTAAATTTTTAATATTTGTTATGCTGATTTTGTTGCCACTTATTTTCATTTAGGTATCACATCACCCACCAGTGTCAGCTGCTCATGCGGAAGGTCGTGGATGGATGTTTTGGGTGAGAAGGCATGCTAAATGCTAATTGGTGCCGAGTGTTTATTGACCATATGATTCAATGTGTATTGTTTTTATAGGAAGAAACTCAGCCAAAAACTAAGTTCTGGGGAAAATCAATGGAGATCCAATCACTCGGTGAAGTTCACATAGTATTTCCAAAGTTTGGTGAGCACTACTCATATAACAGGGCAACTACATGCGTCCATAATCTGTTCTCTCCATCAAGTCGATGGGTAAGTTTATTTCGCTTTCCCATTGGGCATTCTACATTGATAGTTAAAGTTTGTGAACCATATTTATTTATATTTGTGTTCCCTCAGGTGGATCTGTACGGTGAAGTGGCAGTGAAGGCTGGAAACCTTACCGCCAATCTAACGTTCATGAAGGCTTCGTATTGGTCCGCAAGGAAGTATGAGGTATTCGGAAGTATAGTGAACAAGGAAGGAGTGACCCTGAGGAATCTCTTCGGAAAATCCAATGAGGCTTTCTACGTTGGAGAACCCCCAACGGCCAAATGCTTGTGGAGAATGGGTAAGTAAGCTTGAGGTAGTATTACCAGCCAAATAATGCAAGCTAATGGAGACGCCACATAAATTGGTAACAACGCTAACTTCCGTCATGTTCGCTCTTTTATAAGCACGACAATAGGAAAGACAAAAGCATGTAGAATCAAGGCCGATCCATGAAAACTATCACTTCTTAATGTGGATGTATTTGATTTGAGTCTGCCTAAAAATGTCTATTTTTGAAACTCAAAGTTAGACGTCAAGATGATCATTTCGTGTGAAATCAATAATTCGCCTTGATTCTACATGCTTTTGGCTTACCAATATGAGGTATTGTGCTTATAAAAGTACGTGAGTCGGATGTTAGGTTAGGTTATGTGGAGACACCAACACCAGGTTATGTGGTGTCTCCGTTTGCTAGCATTGTGCTCGCCTGGTAATTCTACCTGAAGTACATCAGAAAAATTGTGCAAGCTGCTTCAGAATTCAATGAGATTGTGTCGTTACAGGGACGATGCCGGAGGATCATGCTAGATTCTATGGATTTACGCGTTTCGCTATAGAGCTGAATGAACTCTCACCTCTTCTGCGTGGGAAGCTTCCAATTAATGATACTAGGTACTAATCAGTATACGTAATAAATAGTCTTATCTTGACACACAACACAACAGCCAGGCCAGGGGTGATTAACTCTCTGATCGTCTTCTTCTAGGTTTCGGCCCGACCAACGTCTTTTGGAAGAAGGAAACCTCAATGGAGCAGAGACAATGAAACTCACGATAGAACAAAAGCAAAGAGATCGTAGAAAGAAACGAGAGGAACTTAATATGCCCTTTACTCCCGTCTGGTTTCAGTAAGGCGTTGGAATCAAGATTGAATTAATCATACTTACTTACTTGTATTCATGTCCTCACGTTCTAAAATTAAACTTGCAGGAAGTCGAGTAGTAACAGCCAGCATGGAGAGGAGCAGTGGGAATTCAATGGGAACTACTGGGAGGCAAGGAAGACGGGATTCAAAACTGTGACGCTCGAACCCCTTTGGTGATAGTATGATTGATTAGATTAAGGATTAAATATTAGCACTTGAACGTAAAGCAACTGCTTCAGCTGTTATTCTATTAAATTACTACATTTCCTCAAAATTCTTTGAAATGCAAATAATGGTTACTTTGCACTGTGATTTAAAACTAAAGTGCCTAGAGAAATACGAACGATGAGCAATGACTTAAATATATTCATGTCCGTGTCGTAATAAATGTTTTTGGAATTGTCTTCAATCTACAATTATTATTATGCTGAAAATATGCTCATTCAATGCTATGCTGCCGTATAAGATGTAATAACACAGGTTTGTCAAATAAATCGGTTAGCTAATCCGTCGTGGACGTAAAAGATGAAATAAAACACATCAACAATTGAATTTATTTTTTTTTTTAAATTTAATCCAACTAATTTTGTAACCTAATTAACGACAACTGTAATTTATTGCGAAGAGAACAGGAAGAAAATTCGCTCCTGGAAGTGACAGAGCCACCTCGTGAGCTGAGACTTGTCGAGTCCGTCGTTCTGGCTTGTCGCCTGATTCGTGTGTTGGGTAGTGCGGGAAATAGGATTCTCAACTCGGTCTTGCTGGTTACTGGTTAGCTAAAGTCAGTTTGATTTTCGGGTCTCGGTTCCTCCTTTCCGGTCAAGGGTCACAGACAGCTGAAGGATGATGCTGAGCCGATTTGGTTTGAGGGTTGCAGGACGAGTGCTCCGCAGGGCTTATGCCACCGAAGCCGCCCCCGCCGCCACTCGGAACCCCAATGAAATGGCATTCACCTTCGCCGCACCCTATCAGGTAAATTACGAAAATCACTCATTTGTCATTTTTATTCATGCATATTGTAACCTAAGTACTATTTTCATTTTACTATCTTAATTGCACTTATCTTTAATATACGTGTGCAACATGAAAACAACTCTTTGTAAATCGAGACTAACTATGGTCAAGGGTCAATATAAAAGAATGACATAACACATGACATGACAAATGTCAAATGTTGAATGTGCAAGTGAAATATTAGCGCTCAGCACTGCTAGGCTCCTGCCAAACATATACTTATTAGAGAAGTATAAATAAGGTTTGTATGAATTTGCGGTTTAAAAAAATGTAGGTAATAACATTCCAGTATCAGTGCGTGCTGTAGTTAATCCCACTTCGATTAACACGATTGTGGGTTGCTGTCGCTAAGTCATATCCACGCAACGTTTAACCTTTCGTCCTTTGTTGAAATCCCGCCTAAGACATAAGGTAAATAAGTTGATTTGTTTACTTGGTTGTTGGTTTAGGTTTATTATAATAATGCCAATATCCGGCAAGTGGATGTTCCTTCATTTTCGGGAGCCTTTGGTATCCTTCCCAGTCACGTCCCAACGCTGGCTGTTCTGAAGCCTGGTGTGGTCACTGTCTACGAACAGGATGGAACTTCCAAGAAGTTCTTTGTTTCATCTGGCTCTGTTACCGTCAACGATGACTCCTCTGGTGAGTTTTATTCTGCTGATGCTGATGTCATAAATGGTTGAAGGTTGAAGACAATTTTGTATCGTCTTATATTTAACGTCTTATAATTTCTTGATTTCAGTACAAGTTTTGGCCGAGGAAGCCGTTCCAATTGAATTGATCGACGCTTCAGCTGCTCGGGAAGCTCTGAGTACAGCTCAGGGTCAAGTTTCCAGAGCATCAGGGGAAAAGGAAAAAGCCGAGGCTCAGATTGCGGTTGAAGTGGCTGAAGCTTTAGTGGAAGCATCCAAGTAAACCCGCTGTCCTAATACCTAATCTAGAAAGTTAACAGGAAGGAGGAATGAAGCCTATTTGAGAACCACTGAATGTATAGTTCAATAGTTCCGAGAGTAAGCTATTTAAAAATGAACTAAAATACCAATCCAAACACAAAAAATCTATCGTAAATATTTGCCCTTTCAATAGTCATTATTTAGAGCATTCAAACATTCATAATTTGTTGAAATTATTGCGTCTTTTAAAGTGGCAAATAAATGATTGGCTGTAAGCTGTAAAGAAATAATTGCACTACAATCGCACAATGAACACGTGTTTGTTCTAGGACGAAATGACATCTACAATGCTATTTCTTTAGTTTTGTATTAAAAGTTGTGTGGGATGAGGTGTGAGGTCAATCCCACCATGCGGGTTGTAGCCATTTGCATCGAATAAAAATCGTAGATATTAAATTGGGGAATATCCTCGAGACAGCAAACTTTAACCTTTCTGGGGCCGCCGGAGGCTCTGGCACCAGAAGATGCCTAACTGAGTAAGGAGTAAGTTGCCGTATTTCTGCTGCTGGTGTCAGGTGTCACCGGGAGGCCAGATTGGCATAACCATTATAGGTACCTATACCGGGATTTAGTATGACATAAAGAAGGAATTCGTTGCTAGGCGCTCGGTTCACAATAAACATAGAAAATCGATAATCCCCTTACCTCAACGTAGAGTTCATGGAAGATATATTTCACTGGTTTTCGTTTAGTATTGCAGTACATTCTAAGTATAAATTGCATATTTCATTATGCGCTGACTGATATAGACCGACGACATAATGTACCGAAGTAGTAGTAGCACAGGAAAGCGGTCGACAACTCCCAATTTCTCAATCCGGGTTTCCAGTGATATCACGGACATTGAAAAACTCCGGGAAGACGTCGAGACCACCTTCCTGACCAACTTAAAGCCCTACAATCCTGAAAAGATTGTCGTGTCTTCCGAAGAGGCGAGCCAGTGTCCATGTAGCAAGATAACGAAGACGGACTGGGTTGAAGTGGACAGAGTCATTCAGGAATTCAAATTCGAAGACACGAATCCGTTCTGCAGAAGCAATAATAAATCCTGGGTTCGGCCACTGCGTGTTTCCGAAGGTGACGAAGACGGGAAACCCAAAGAAGTGAATTGTTACCGAGTCTATTTGTCAGGAAGCTACGAAGTCACTGGATTCTCCTCTCCTGGTTTCGAGAAGTATGTCTACGACTTCAAATATTACCATCCAATTCCCTATTGTTGAAATGAATTTTCAAGATAACATTAAATTAACTTTGTAGACCGTGCTCTCACCTGAAATGCAGGGCTTGTGATTTACTCGTTCAGTACTTTGACAATTATGCCTGGGAACCAACCACGGACTATGCATTCCTTCGAAATAACATGCCGGCACACTTCGAGAAGGTTTCAAAGCAGCTCAAACTGAGAAGGGGCTTCCGAGCATATGGATGTCAATGTCAGAATGTGTCCATCGCAAAGCTAACGAATGTTGCTGCACTCTACCAGGTTCAATGGGTGTGTGGTAAGCACACGGTGACCGCTACGCAAAAGTAACAACTCAATTAAGGGATTAATGTAATGTAATGCATCATCAATTTCGGCAACTTAATTTATTTATTATTACAACACATTGGGACATGGTAATGGTAGCTGTACTAGACAGAGGATATCGACTGACTAATCTCATGTTTCACAAAAAAACACACCATTTATGTAGATATATTTTATGTTTTACTACGACTCAGTTCAGGTAATCTTAAATTATCTAATAGTGACTGAGCCTTAACATTGTGACTTGTGACTAAGTACTCCAAATGGCTTGTTAGTTATTTATCGGGAACTTAGCCAATCACCAGTTGAGATGTGGAACCATTGTTGTTGCTATTACTTCCCCCAGACAAGCACGCGAGAAGGTTGGTAAAACAGTTGATGACGGTATTCAAGCTGTTTGTAATATCTATGATGTTCTGTTGGAGCGTCGAATTCAGCACCTGAAATAATTAATAAAATGCCCCGAATTAGAATGAGTTTCAGTATTGTACTTGTACCATTGTTAATACACAATAATAAAACTTACGCTGCTGCCAAGCTGAGTGAGCAGGCCCTGGAAAGTCACCGTCTGACCTTGTAAATTAGTAAGGAGCGCCGTTAAAGTCGAATTCAAGGCTCCACTGCTCAATGTTGCATTCAATTGTTGAATTTCTTGTTTAAGAATGAAATTGGCATTTGTGCTCAGATTGATAAGCCCTGACTGAAGGAACTGGGTCACATTCGTGAGCTGACCCTGAAGATTCTGTACCGCCGTGGTTATGTTCTGACCGAAAGCAGTTACTAAATTCTGAAGTTGGACGGTGTTGTTCTGCAAGAAGTTCTGGACAACGGTGATGGACTGCTGAAGTTGAGCAGTGGCGTTGGTCCCGGTTGCATTGAGCTGCGTTTGGAAATTTGTCAGGAAGGACTGGAGCTGAGTGGTGAGGTTGGTGCCTTGGGTGGTCACGTTCTGAAGTGCGGCTTGAAGGGCGGTCTGGATTTCCTGTGTCTGGTTCTGGAGAGCAGTGGACACATTCTGAACAGCTTGGATGACCTGGGGCGTGAGATTGGGCAAGAAGAGGAGTAGTTCGAGGGTCGCGTTGACCGCGGTAACATTTGTTCCTGTGGTCGCAGGTGGGTTAGAAGCTTGTCTAGCGAATCTGCTAGCCCCTTCCGCTGGGCTGATGGACATGGCGAGAAAGGCACATGGGAGAAGAATGGCAAGAAGGGCTGCTTTGAAATCCATGGTTTTGATTCGAGAATTAATTTTCTGCTTCGCACTCGATACTTGTTATTATGAAAATTAGAAGACGATGGTTTTATGAAAGTTCTTCGTTATTGGATTGAATAGCTTCGAAATTGAACTGGATACTTTTCACTGATTTTCCTCGCATATTTATACCAAAGCGTTGACCAGCAGAAGTAGGTGGTTTAGGATTGTTTGTGTATCTTTCATCTTAATTAGGCTCTGTCTCAAGCCAATAATCTGGAATACATTATTTGCCTGCCACGCGCCATCTCGAATTTTGACGTCTGTGTTTGAACTGACGCATTTCCAAGACAGGAAATCAAAAACATCTATTTTTGTATTCAAGATCAAGAGTATTGCAATATAATTTGTTATATTGCGTTATTAAACCGTGAGAATCGGGGACATGCTATTTATACGGAAGTGAAATGAATTGAATACTTGTTATATTTGGATTAGTAGTGGTTTGATTTATTATTTCTGATTCTGATTACGTAGATGAGGCATTTAAAGTAAACAAATGTTTTTATTTATCTGTGGCATAAAGTATAGCCAATTCCACTATGTACTAACTTCACCACTGGGCCAGCCATCCACTAAAAGATTAGTGTTCACAGCATTACATGTTGATGTTATTGATGTGAATTGAGAAGAATTGCACGCGCTCCTCGTTGCGTGCGTATCATTTAAAGGTTAGATTGGAAAACACTCAAACAAGCATTGGTTGCTTGCAATTTACGTATAAGGAAGTTAACTTCACATTTTATACTCATTTATTTACTAGTAAGTAGGCTTGGCTTTATGAATCTTCAATGCGATGCCATTAGACATAAGACGATACATTTACCCAAATGATTATTTATAAGGCTGTCCGTAGCAAGGCAATGGAGTGAAATCTTTGTGTCAATGCAATTACATAACTCTTCCTACATATGACACTATACATCAGGTATCCGAGTGCGAGATTATTACTGGTTAAAGCCCTAAACCTTGTGTCGGTACATATTAGTGGTTTCTATTTTCTATGTTGTTGACTGATTAACATTACGCACAAGGAAGACTTCTATTTAGAATTTAAGACCCAGATTTAAAAAATAACACAGAACATACGTAGTAGGTAGGTATTTGTAATTATACTAGTTCTTGACATTGACACCGCCACGCGCTACCTATAATTTGTTTTACGTACGCACGTAAATTGAGCGTCAATAGAAATAAACATCGGATTTAACTAGTTTGACCAAACTTCCGGAATTATAGCTTTGAATCAGCTGTGTCATGTATCATATTGTGGCGTACAGGTTAAGTACCGACGCGGCCCATGGCCTCTCACTATAACAGAAATGTTTGCCAATTTTATTTTCGAGACAAACTTGCAAAAGATTGTGAAACAGCAAACACTTATCCTGCATCCCCGCTTGACCAATGGGAAGACTGTCCTGTGTCCTGTGACTAAGCACGATATTGCTTAGATATCAAATGTTCATATTATTTCCAGAAATGTTATATCATATATTTTATACTTTTTTAGTTCAGTTTTCGTTATTCTTATGTTTAATGTTAGCAATTTAGTCCACGTTCCGCAATTTCTCGATATTCGAGACTGGTTTTGTGTTGGTGTGTCGTGTCGCCGATTCAATGCCTTGCCACATGCCGACACCGAACTATTTCATGCAGTTCCATAATGGCAGCATGCAGTGTCGAACTCGAATGTTTTAGATTGTTTCATGAATCTAGCATGAATTATTAATAATGATTTCTGACTGAATGCGATTATGTATGTACGTGTACGAGTGAGTGAGATTGAACCAGAAACTTGAGTTCATATGGATAAGGAGTAGCAGCGTGGCGTTGGGAATCTTTTTCGTGAGACAATGCATACGGGCAGGGCGGGAGACGAAGAACGTCCTCGTGCTCGGCTACTCATTATTTTCTCATTGTTTTTCATTTTTACTGGTATTAATTATTATATTTTTAATACTGAACTGATTCAAGTAAAAGTTTCTTCGGTTACACGGCAAATGCTCAATCCGTTGAAATCCTTGAGAAACCGATTCAGTTTTTTAAATAAGAAACACTTCATCGGACTTGACAGTCGATGTTCTAAATTCCGAGTTTGGGCAGCATTCCATACAGCGATTATGGCTCATTCCAAATGGGAGTACGTCAAGGCGTTCGAGACTGACGACACTCTTCTTCCCAATTGCTGGGCAGTGGCACGGATTGACGGACGAGGTGAGTGACGAGTTCTGGTCAATGGTTATGGTTCTTGAATACGAAGTCAAGCTGCAAGTGGCAAGCTGTCACGCCCACGTTTGCCATTGTTTCGTATTTAAAGTGTGTCATGCATGGTTTTTGGTTAGGCCACATGTCATAGCAAAACTCTTTTTTTTAAACTTTGACCCTTCGGTTTCGGTTGTACCAGAACTAGTGTTAAGCCATGTATTTCGTTTCGTTCTAGGATTCCATAAATTGGCCAAGAAGCACGAGTGGAAGAGACCCAATGACACACGAGCCCTTGCTCTTATGAATCAAGCCGCAAAGCATGTCATGCTAGAATACAGTGACATTATTCTGAGCTACGGTCAAAGTGACGAATACTCATTTGTATTTCGGCGTGAGGCCGAGGTATGAAAGCCATTTGTTCTTATTTAACCCACATTTGCAATTCCCTTATCACGTGTTTAATTAGACTTGGTTTTACTTAATTAGATCTTTCAGAGAAGATCCGCCAAAGTAATCACAACATTGGTTTCCAAGTTTTCATCTGCGTTCGTCTACCATTGGCATGAGTACTTTCCGGATCAAAAGCTCCAGTACCCTCCATCCTTCGACGGAAGAATAATTCTGTACCCCACGGACCGGAATTTGAGAGACTATTTGTGTTGGAGACAGGCGGACTGTCATATAAATAATTTGTACAACACCACCTTCTGGGCTCTCGTTCAGCAGGGCAAGATGGGGAATAATGAAGTGAGACCTTCAGTCATTTCCGTCATGTCAAAAATGTACGCAATAGACAATGCATAAATTACTTGCTTTCACAGGCTCAACAACGACTTTCCGGAACCCTGTCAGGGGACAAGAACGAGATTTTGTTCTCTCAGTTTGGAATTAATTACAATAATGAACCAGAAATATTCAGAAAAGGAACTGTTTTCGTCCAGAAATCCAGATCGGCCAAGATGCCCAGAAAAGCACACAAAGAGAACAAGAAACGAGAACCTGAGCTTCCGGTTGATGAATTATCTCTTTCAGAGAATATTGTTCAACTGAGCTGTGATATTATCGGTGACCAATTTTGGAAAGAATATCCGCATCTTATTCCTACTACAGGTGAGACTACTGGCGAAGATTCTGAGGCTAAATTAATTGCAAATGCTCATGCCCAACAAGCCACTCAACAACAACAACAGAGGTCCGGGAGCATGAATGAAATTATTACACGGTCCACTGAACCAGTTGCTAATGCTGAGCAACAACAACATATCTGTATTCATTTACAACATGCTCCACAACAACAACAACAACACAGTCAACCCCGTCAGAAGAAAATCCTGAAAATTGTTGACCCATCCACAGGAAAGCACGTTATTTAGGTTAAAGTATTTAACGTTTAAACAACTTAAAACTTTTGAGTTGAGTTTGAGATCCACTGCGTAAGATATTAGTTACTTCTCACTTATACCTTGACTCGTGACCAGTTTCAAAATATATAAAATAAAAGAGTACTAAATTAACTGTCGATCAACAACGCATTCTGCTATGTTCCAGACCAACACTTGCATTAAAAGCTAATGCATAATAAATTCAACGTTCCATTAATTCCATTCCATAAATTAAACCTCCACGTTCATTTCGGATTTGGATAAAAAAATATGAACAATTCAAGTATGTAGGTACTTAAAACTCTAATTCAAAATTCAATTACCGACTTTTTTATTTTTGTGATTAACAACTTAGGCCAAATTAGAATTACGTAACGTAAATAGAATTTGAGCAACCACACTCCTGTAATGATTGATCACACCGAGATTTCGCCATATTGACTTCGGGTTTTACTCAATAGCGGCTGAGGTTTGTCTGTCATTTTGACTATGTTCATTGTATTTCGGCGGATGCTGCAGAACTTCATCGACCAGTCCAAAGAGCTTTGCTTCAGTCGGACTCATGAACTTGTCTCGCTCCATAACCGCATCTAGTAAAATGACACATTGTGTATTTCGTTTCAATTTCTAATGTCAACTTTTAGCCAAATTCAACTTTCAAATCCATTTTCGCACCGACATCCACTCACCAATAATGCTAGGATCTTGTCCAGTGTGTTTAACATAAAGCAAGTTAATCTGTTTCTTCAGCTTCAAAATCTCCTCGGCTTGAATCTGAATATCTGTTGCTTGACCCTGGGCCCCTCCGGAAGGTTGGTGTACCATAATTCGAGCATTTGGAAGTGAGTGACGCATACCAGGAGTTCCTGATTTATAATATATTATATCAAAAATAATTGTAGGTTGAGTGTACTCCAAGGAACTCACAATATAAAAATATAAATGTACCATTGACTACCGAATTGACTTTTACTCACCAGCAGCCAGGAGTAAGGAGCCCATGCTACAGGCTTGACCAACGCACCAGGTGGACACTGGCGGAAGGACGTACTGCATGGTGTCATAAATCCCAAGGCCGGCCGTCACACTTCCTCCAGGGCTATTTATATAAATATGAATTGGCTTCTTACTGGATTCCGACTGTAGAAACAGTAACTGAGCAATCACCAGAGAAGCCACGTTGTCATTGACCTATTCAATCAAATGTTAAATACAGGATTAAAAAGCAAACAATGTCTTTCAGGCAGCATTTCAGGAATCGACTCCGAGTGACAGAGTACGTATAATTTCTATTAAATATACCGGTCCCATGAGACACACGATTCTGTCCTTCAGTAGACGCGAGTAAATGTCATAGGCACGCTCTCCACGACCACTTTGTTCAACTACCATTGGAATTGATAGAAAGTTTCGCACCAGCTGGGAATTGAATCCCGATCCAAGCTAAAATGTTAAAAAAAATATATATTTTTAAAAAATAGGAAAAATTAGTAGTAAGCATATGAGTTGAAAAATAGGCTTTTGAATTACTACATAAGTATTTTCCAACAGACAGCTGTCCTTCTAATGACTAAAATGATTTAAAACAACCGAACAGGACCAGAGCAAGATTTTAATTACTCCGGGATTGTTGATAGGTTTGGTTATGGTTTTATTGTTATAAAACACAAGCCTATTTTCTCAAAAATTGTACTGTCAACTGTTAAATATTTCTTACATTTGTGGCTGACAGTTTAGGATTTGCTAATTTGAGCAGAAGAGATCTGTTCAAAATTTTGGTGCCCATTTTTGATTTTCGTTTCGTAGTCGGATTCTGAATTTCCTTTAGGCTTGATTCCTCTTGGTCAAGTTAGTCTAGCCACTCTTTCCAGATACTTCTGTTGTTACTTTCGTCCTGTTGTATCGCAATTAAGGTCAACTCTTGACCATTGCCTCTTGTCAACAAAAAAGTTCAGTGGTCAACAATCCAAAGTTGTCAAAATTTTAGGGATCGCGGCAGAGCTGCCGGGGAGAGCAGCGCGAGAACCAAGAAAGACGAAACATGGGAAAGTAATGTTTTCATTATCAGCTGATCGACAAGGAAAACTTTGAACTTGAGATCTCGGTCATCATCGGTCTCGCTAATCACCGGTTGTGATAATTAACTTCTCATTTTGGATCTCAACGGTGAGGTGACAGGTGACCACGCTGAATCTAAAGACGTCAGTTATATTGTGTTGAAGTTTAACTTACTGTTGCTCACTGTTGACTGTGTGCCAAGTGCCCAGACAAACAAATACGAATTATTTTTCCTGACACTCTCGTGACCTCAGCTGAGGAGACACAATCAAGAACCTAATCCCAAATTCGGAATGAGGGAGGTTGCGTACAAGGAAATTCAGAATATAAAATGCAATCAAGGAGCCCTAAGAGCCGTCAGATTCAATGGTATCTATAAATTAAATACGATGGATAATAATATATGTAGATCATGGATTACTAGACATTATATTAATTTAATATTTAATTTAAATCCTTATTTAATTTATTAATCCAATTTTATTGGATATCTTTTTAGTGGATGGGGACTATGTTATGTCGGCAGGAGCAGATCGAACAATTAAGCTATGGTCCGCTGCGCAAGGTGTTCTTCTTTCCGTTTATTCGGGTCATTCTGGGGAAGTTCTCGATTGTCGTGGATCTTGTGACAATTCGTACGAATATTATGTATTCAATGTGAAATAAAATCCATGAGTTCATTCTTTATTGCATACTGTATTAGCTAATCTATTACTTTTATTTTATTAGACAACTCCTGTCTTCCAGCACGGATAAAACCTCTAGCCTGTGGGACGTGGAGTCAGGTCGATCAGTACGACGTCTTCGTGCTCACGCAGCCACTGTTACCACCTCCGTATTCAATGAAGAATCAACGTTAGTAATATCGGGGTCACAGGACAACACCGTCAAGGTCGGTCTTATTTTTATTTCGATGTGCAAGTTACGAAACGAACTCTCTTTAACTGGAACACAACGGAAGCTATGTGCAGAATACCTTCTCATGCAGTTTAGTTGGCCTAGCATACTACTTGGCGGTGGAAAAAACCCTCGAAACAGTTATTTGGTAGTTGAGGCCTTCTTAAGCACATTAAACATTCCAAAGTGAGGTGTCGGATGCACGAAAAAGGTTTCTATTTGGGCCGTCAGTGTAGGTTAGCATAATTGTAAACGAATCTTCTATAACTTTACCACTACAGAATATAGTACCTTCTCATGTAGTTTTAGTTGGCCTATCATAGAAACCTTTATTTGGTAGTTGAGTTGAGGTTGAGGCCATGAACACATAAAATATATTGCAAAGTGAGGCGTTGGATGCACGAAAAGGGTTTCTATTTGGGCCCAAAGTGTAAGTTAGCATAATTGTAAACGAGTCCTCTATCTGTATAACTAGAACTCTACGGAATCTAGTACCTTCTCATGCAGTATGCAGTTTAATTGGTCTAGCGTATGTACTGGCTGCCAAAATGGAATAAAAAACCATTATTTGGTAGTTGAGGCCTTCCTGAACACAAAAAGTATTGCAAAGTGAGGCGTCGGATGTACGAAGAGGGTTTCGACTTTCGAGGTTTCTATTTGGGCCAAAAGTGTATTGCTTAGCATATTTTTGGCAAATTCTATCTACGAAAAGTCGGGTTTGGGGGAGGAGGTGCGGTAGCTGTCCCATCAGCCCATGCGTAACCTCCAACCGAACCTCTAACCGTTGTTCCAGACGTTGGACAGCTCATATTTTGTAGACAGTAGTAGAGAGAAACCTTCCAACGTTCCTATTGCAAATCACACTCGAATCTCCACAAAGAACTTCGAGAATGAGGTCGTACTTTCGCGATGCCGACGTTTTGCAAAGCAGAGGCTTTCTTGAAATTCTCCCAACAGTAGTTCGGAGCGACCCCACGTTTTTCCTCCTGCAGTGGGTCTGAATCGGTTCGCGTATTTAATTCGTATTGCTGGATCCGGACCGAAGATCGCGTGAGGAGAGAGAGATACCCAATTTGACTGCTGCTCAAGTGGCCCGAATCACGCAGAATCAGTTTGCAGAATCGCATACGCGCTATTACAGATTGCAGAGCCTATCTGAGTGAACTGGTCACTATCAGTTTCAACATCCAGCTCTAACTTATTCCGAAAAATACACAATGCACAAGATGTACGAATCCACTCATGTAAAAAAAAATTCTCAAAACTTTAGATTGTTTTAACAACAAAGAGAACAAGTTTTCAATGAACGAATAGGAACTAGGAACTTTACTCGCACTAGGATAAGTTTGAGTTGAGTTTGAGTGTCATTTAAACTTCAAGTTTCACTCATTCATTTTTACATGATTTTCGCCTGAAAAGTTATCCTCAAAATGAAATTCAATTGTGTACAATACAATACAATATAGTACTAAGAGAACACCTTTTTGATTTAGATATTCGATCTGAGATCCAAGTCGAACACAACGCCGATTCAAAATCTAGAAGAAATGACAGACGCCGTGACAAGCCTGGCCGTGAATAACAATGGTATTCTCGTTGGGTCCGCGGATTCATACACACGGTTCTATGACATCCGGAATGGGAAATTGAACGAGGATTGCATGGGAGAAGCCGTAACCTCTGTAGCTATTAGTCGGGACAATGCCAGTCATCTTGCAAGTGTAGCGGACGGAAGTTGTAAATTGATTGACAGAGATACTGGACAATTATTAGCATCCTACAAGGGCTACACCACCACTGCCTTCCATGACTACAAAATTGAAGCAAACTTTGACTATATGGATGAGCTTATTCTGGTGGGAAGTCCGCTAGGCAAGGTTTGTATCTTTGATTTAATTAGTGAGAAGTTGATCAAGGAAATTGTCACGGAGCACCCCGTCGTCAGCCTTTCCAGTCATGGCAGTAAGAATAGATTTGCTGTAGCTGCAGGACGCAACCTTATATTGTATAGTGGCGACGACGACGACGACGACGTCGATAAAACTTAACTCAAATTAAATCCTGATCCTGTCCTGAGTATTCATTTAAGTACTTGTAATTGAAAATTACTGTTCTAAACTAACATAATTCATACAAACTGCACTATATACTTAAATCATTTCCATATTGTACTTGCGAGCAAATTCTAAATAGTATTGAGTAAAGCATAAACGAAGACAATGCACCATGCTGGAACCAGTGTTGTGTGTGCCTGGTATTGTGTCCATGTATCATGATTGGATTTGGTCATTTAGCGACTAAATCGTCGTGCGCTCAATAGCTAATAAATGAAGGGACTTTTTTAATCAGGATAAATACTATTTTTGAAAAATAATGGAAACTGCGATAATAATAATTATGCTTTTTGAATTGTGTAACTTCAAATACAATAGTTCAAATTGATAACTATGTATTACCTGTGGATAACCAATTCAGTGTTCTGAATTCTGAAAACGAAGAAAATTAAACTGCCGAGTTTTTTGTCCCAGCTCCTAGTTCATCTAAATAGCTGGATAGAATATTCATAGTGAACAAGTTCCAGCCCGGCCCCAGATTGAGCCCACTGCAGGGGGAGCATATTTCCATTGTTCGTGAAGACTTCCAATAACACTTTTGGAGGTTTTCAGTGAGAAATCGGAATTCCTCACACACAAGTACAGTTGTAGCTAAAAGAGAGAAGAGAGAGAACATGGATGAATTGACGCTCTGGAAATCGGGGATCTAGCTAATGTGAGGGTGGCATGCGAAGTGTACTATCCTTCCGTGTTCAGTCCCGCCGCCTCTGCCCGCCAGCACCCGCCTCAGATACCCACATCATCCATGCGAATAACTGAGTGTTCCCAATATTTGGAGCCAATTGTGTCTCAGTGTGAGAGCACAATAGCGTGCATTTCACCTCTCTGAACTCAAGAGAAAACTGCCATCTGCTTTGTCCCGAGATCTGGCCCACGAGATTAGAGCACGACTTTCCCTTCTGTGGGATGGAATCAGAGCTATCTTTCTCCAACCAGCAGAGAAAGCGTATTGTGCCCTCATTTCATTGTGCACAATGGGATACAGTGTGGCTCTGAGCCATTCATTCCATGTAGCTTCTCGCCTGGCGCATGTATCAACTTCTGTATGCTATTCCGCTGTCTCTCGCGGAGCCTCCAGCCTTAACGGCGGCACGTCAACTCATGCCGGTGATAGTATTGACCAGAAATCCAAACAATTCCAGCTCATAACCAGGCAATTCACATCACAATAAACTTTCTTTCACCATGAGAACCACTACAGTAATACTAATTTACTTAAACGCTTGGTCTTCGCTGTGGTTTGCTCACGTGTTTATCTTGGGTTTACAATACAAGCATGTCGATGAATATACCTCATTTTATGACCAGAGGGGTCTTATGGGATGATTATTCTGTCCGCCAGTTCGTTCTTATGAATACATAAAATCTCGCAGCAGCGGATACTTTTTACATCAATATATTTTCACATCCACGCAATTAATATGCGAGGTGTTCACAACAAGCTCATACTATTTTTAAGCGGTAAGCCCATCTGGTTCTAAGGTGCTGTCAAGCAGCTTTTCTACGAGCAGGGCCAATGGGCTGTAGTCTCTGTCTGTGCCGATTTTTATTATGAATATCTTAAAACTCGCTTCAAAATCTTTTTGCGATGAAAATCTTCTGAACCCCAAACTTAAAGAAAATCAGTAAAGCGCCCTCAGAAAGCAATCCATATGCATAATCATGCTCAAAATGGAGTAAAATCTTTGAAAACAGAAATGTTACGAAACCATACGTTTTTTAGACACCTAAGAGGTACTGTTGATGTCTTTAGTCTGGGAAAAAAGAAGCCCACTCCAGCCTGGGTTAAAATCCCATAAGGGGCGTGTTG
>JAQFYT010001354.1:0-16910 GCA_034694925.1 Ceratophysella denticulata
TAAGAAGTAAATGGCTGCACTCATTGTGGCGTCAGCCAGCCTACTTCAGTAAGTCTTCTTGCCTTTTTATTTCTATGTTTCAAAAGCACGAATTCAGAGCCTGATGTCAGATGTGATATTCCTGTTGTTGGAGTTTCGTTTAGAGATTCGTCCTCTGCTGGTTTTGCTGCTCTGCTCACGAGACAAGGCGATAACCCAAGCAAGTTGCAAGTAAAAAAATATATTTACATAGAAATAGCAAATAAGTTGTAAGTTTGTCTTGTCAAGCGAAGCTAGTTTCTACTTCTAAATTAATATTATTCATCGCCTCAACTTTGTACAGATCAGACGTTTGCCTGACCTGATAGCTGCAAAATGCGCTCACCGGTCGTTTCGTCAGTCTTCGGGGTTTTGTACAAGAACCATGGTGCTCCAGCTCTGGGAACACGGGCCAGGTAAAAATTTTGGATTTTCATACCATGAATTTAATGAATAAATGTTATTTTATACGATTTAATTTAATTCGTGGTACTTATATAAAAAGATGTACGACATACGAGCCGGTCGCCCCAGGCACCGTGTGGCCAAGTCCTTTTACGAATAGGTATTATTAATAGCATGCTAATGCTACATACCTATATATTTGACTCGGACTTGGAAAACTGACAACCCAAATCTAGCGATTTTATTTAAGATTGTGCATCTCGATCTCGAAATCGAAAAATTTTTAGAGCGATAATATGTTATTTGTTCTTAAATTAATTTGACTCAATTAAATGAACCCATTGGGTTAATTGGTTAGTTAGTTTGCACATGGAAGCGCCGTGGCACGTACGGACAAAGCGCAAGCCATAATTTAGCCATTAAATTTACCGTTATTACTATAATTTATTAACGTTTAAGTGTATTAGGTAATAATTGTAATACTTTTTAATTATAGCTCATGGTGGTCTCGAGTTGAGATGGGGCCACCGGACGCCATTTTGGGCGTGACTGAGGCCTTCAAGAAGGATACCAATCCAAAGAAAATTAACTTGGGAGCTGGAGCCTATCGTGATGACCAAGGAAAACCCTATATTCTTCCAAGTGTCAAGAAGGTGAGGATGATGAAGCAAACAGAAATGCCTTACTCAATTCTCCATGACTTACTTAAAATAACCTTATGTTTCGACATTTGGGTCATTTGGTTTCTTTTTCCTTGTTTCAACATTTTGGTCATTAGTAATTACATCAAGCTTAAACCCATTTACTTGCATCTTTCCAGGCCGAAGCGACAGTAATATCAAAGAACTTGGACAAAGAATATGCACCAATTGCAGGAAATGCAGAGTTCTGCAAAGGGGCCATTAATTTAGCTCTTGGAGAAAATAACCAATTTTCCACGAATGGACTGGTAAGGAATATGATATGTGATATGTTTCTGTAACGAATAGTTCGTTTTTTTTTGGTATGCTGAATCGCTATCTTTCTGTGTGTTTGTTACGGTTCGGATATAAACTTGGTTCTGTTATAATCGAACCGGTTCGTAAATCATATTGAATGCGGTTTTTGTCAATTAAACATACCATTAGTCAAGCTAATCAGAATTCGTTTGTTATGGAATCTTGACCAGAATTTAGTGCTCTTTCTAATGATGCACTCATTAACATTGCTAACCTGCTGCAGCATTGTCAAATTACCGATTAATTATAAACGCTCCAAGGTGGGTCAGAATAATTGGACATTTTCAGAAGGAATAAATATTCTGAAGTCAAAACAAATTACACAATTAAAAAGAGCGCTAAATTCCGGTTCAGATCCAATAATTATCAATTTCGAGTTTGCTACATTAATGGTACTTAATTGGCGAAAACCGTATACAATACTATATACGAGCCGGTTCGATTATAACAGAACCAAGCTTATATCCGAACCGTAGCATATCAATGATTAATTTGCTGATAAATATTCACTTAGAATGCTACGGTCCAAACCATCAGTGGAACTGGTTCACTTCGAATTGGTGGTTCATTCCTGGAAAAATGGTTTCCTGGGAACAAGGCCATCTACGTCCCAACCCCCACATGGGGAAATCATATTCCATTATTCAAACATGCAGGTCTGGATGTGAAGTACTACAAGTACTATGAACCCAAAACCTGTGGATTTGACTTCAAGGGTGCACTGGAAGATATTCGAAAGATTCCAGAAAAATCCGTTATTCTCCTCCATGCCTGTGCTCACAACCCAACTGGGGTGGACCCCAAGCCTGAACAATGGGCTGAACTCTCAAAATTAATTAAGGATAAACAACTCTTTCCCTTCTTTGATATGGCCTATCAAGGATTTGCATCCGGTAAGTAAGCTAATTTAAATTCATAGTTTAAATTCGAAGGTTTTACCTTAATTAAGGTGCTGACTTTGGGGCAATTTTGCAGGTGATTTCGAGAAGGACGCTTCCGCCGTTCGGCTCTTCTTGAAGGAAGGTCATCAGATTGCCTTAGCTCAATCCTTTGCAAAGAATATGGGACTTTATGGTAATTTTTTTGCAATTTTTCGGAATTTACTAATGAATTTACTAATGAATTTACTAATAAATTATCAAACCAATTTCTTTTCTTCAGGTGAGCGAGTTGGAGCCTTCTCACTCATCTGCAATTCAAAGCAAGAAGCTGATACGGTCATGTCTCAACTCAAAATTGTCATTCGACCCATGTATTCCAATCCTCCACTGCACGGAGCACGAATTGCCAATGAAATCCTTCATAACCCAGCCCTGAGAGCGGAATGGTACAGATCTTTTTTATGCGTTTGTCATTGTCATATGGTTTAATTGCTAATTTGGTAGATTTTTCATGATTTTCATCGTTTTCCATTCCAGGGTTACGGAAGTCAAAGGTATGGCCGACCGAGTGATACTCATGCGAAAGCAACTTCGTGAAAACTTGGCCAAGGAAGGCTCAACCCGGGACTGGTCTCATATAACAGATCAAATTGGAATGTTCTGTTTCACGGGAATGACGCCTGAACAGGTTGATCGACTGAGCAAGGAATTTAGTGTGTACCTCACGAGGGATGGTCGAGTGGCCATTGTCGGAATTACCACTGGAAATGTTCAGTACTTGGCTCATGCAATTCATCAAGTCACCAAATAGACACCCAGTCCTCAAAATACCCACCAACGCTTAGTTTGACTTCCCAAGCAATCATATATATTATATTGAACTGATTAATTACCAGTTTTGATTCCTTTAAATATGATCTAATTCTTAGTCAAGTACAGGATGGAAGGGGTTTAAAGTTTAACTCTCCATGCTTTTAGTAAATTAGTGACCATATTAGACCTTACCTTGACATTCTTTCGAAAACCTGACCATTACAAGCATTTGTTTAGTCTGTGTACCAAAATACTTATTCCACGAGGTAAGTACACAGCTAGAATAAACCTTATTATTCAACGAGTATGTCCCGAGTACAAAATATGAATTGTGTAATTCTCAACTGAGTAATAAAAAGTCAGACGGAAGCAAGCCAAGAATTACCACGCGTTGCAGCAGTTCATTAAGTGTCCTATGCCGTTAATCATGCTAATAAGCAATTATGAGCTCTATCCGCACTACCATGCCATGGTCGCGTCGCATGTGCCTATATTTCTTATTACAATGAACTTGGCGATCTGCCGATTAATAATTAGTTTCAGTTTCATTGCCTATTGTTCATGGTCAATTGGTCCATCTGTGCAATTAATTATGTATAAGAGCTTCGTCCAGGCATGCCAGGTCTAGTACAGTAGGTCCAGTTTTTATGCTGCTGAAGTTTTCAGTAGAATTATCAATAGAGCATGAACGTGTTTGTAGTGTTATTGGCTTGGCCCCACGATTCATCTGTGGTTCTCTTGTAGGCGTCTGGATTTCTTAGGAATTTTGCAAAGACGATTGAACCAAGGTGAGTAGGAATTTCATTGATTCTTACTCTTTGCTGTGCTGCTGGCTTTCTGCTCTGTATTTTTAGCCTGACGTCTGTTTACAATTACAAGAAACAGTAACATTCAGGTGTTTGGCAGTTTTAGACCAGAATGGTCTTATGGGATAACCCATGCCGCTTGTCTGTCCGTACGCAATTTCGCCTCATGGCAGCAAAATCGCGCAATATGATTTTGCAGCAAAATCATATTGCGCGATGAAAATCTTCGACAGGGCAAGTTTCTTTCAAATTCAGGACATGAATGAACAGTTGGATGTAAATACGTTCAAATTGAAGCAGATTTCGAAGCAAATCGTTGCACAAAATTCTATGAAGTCTGTTTATTAGTGCAGCTTTACATGGGCATGCGCACAACTCGCAGCAAAATCGTTGCGCAAATAAAAGGTTATGAAGCACTCACTTTCAGGAAGCCCAATTCATATATGTAATCTCTATAAAAAGAAAACAAATTTTACCTGCGTGATAAAACATTTTGGAAGTGCAAAGTTTTTTAATAATCTGTAGAGCCGTAAAAAACTACAAAATATGCATTCAAAACCAATACATATCTAAGTATGTTTGGAGTTGGTACATACTTGCTGCTCGATAGGAATTTTTTACACAAGGCTTTGTTTTCAAAAACCAAAACGAAGCCAGTAAAATTCTGGGTTGAATTAATTCTTTGAAAGCACAAGCACAACTTTGTTTTTGAAACATATTATCCTCTTATGCGACTATTTTATGTGCTAATCCTCAAAGCTTAATCAAAACTCTATCTAAGCTGATCTAAGCCCATCTTTAAGATATCGCATCAGACCCTCTAGGTCCGAAGCTGCTGTAAAGCAGTTTTTTTACCTGTTTATCATCAGAAGTTAGACAAAAAAAACAAGACCAGAAGATACTTACAAGCTTTGGTTACAGATTGCCAGCTTCTTAGAAAATCTCTGGATTTTGCAAATCTACGAGGGTTCGTATACATATTCTTGCACTATCCAACCTGTTTTATAAATGCATGCTAAAAGGCAAAATATAATAACAGGATTAAAATGAATGGAAAATGCTTTCATTTATATATCTAATACCCATAGGCTGCGCTCCTTATTTCCATATTTAGGTTAGGTTAGGTTATATAGTGTATATATTCGCTATACTAATTCCGTGTCATATAAGCTAGTTGAAGCATTATCTTGAAACTTGCAATTGCAAGATATACATATTACTATGGCATACGAACCCAATGCACCCATACTTTTGTTTTTAACGTTTCTGGATTCCATTTTATCTAATTTCTTGGAACGTCCTATCTTTTTGGGAAACACGTCAAATAATTCTTATCAATACTCTGGGTATACTTGAATGAAAATCTCTGCATAATGCGTACTGCACGGAAGCCTAAAGTAAATAAATGCCCCGCGTAGTCTGTGGGTATGGTGTAGGTTCTATGCATACGTGTGTTCTCGGCATTCGGCATACAATTTCATTTTTATTGACCTGTTTATTTACTAGTCGATTAGACTAGATTTCTAAGTTTAGGTTCCAAAAAGTCAGAATAAGTTCAATTCTTGATTCGATTTCTGTCAAAATTTAAGTTTTGCCTTAAATTTTGACAAGTTTTTCCCTAAACCAAAATCGGTATTTCCTGTCGTTCATTGATTTTATTGAAATGAGTTACTTGATTTATGCTAAGAAAGGTCAGGATAGGCTAGATTAAGCGTAGTAAGGTTAAATTATAAATTTAAAAAGTCGAATACAGATGAAAACGTCGGTTTTCTAAACGTTTAGGGCAAAACTTGTTTAAATTAGAGCATTTAAATTGACTGCCTAATCTAGTTAATCTGACCTTCTGAAATCTAGTTATTAGTCGATACATAAACGCGTGTGTGTGGTTTAAAGGACGCTGTACTCCACACACACACGCTATAATTTGTATCCAAAGTCAAAGATTCGGGAACATGATGCCAGGCCGTGTTCGAATATTTAATTTTCCGGATTTATTACGAAACGAAACGGTATTATCGATCATGGGATCGTCATCTAAATTCTCATCTCTCATCTCAGCATCACCGTATTCTCAATCCTCATCGCGTCTATTTATGAGAGTGTAAATGTAAATGATCACAATAATCACATTTCCTGCGCAGCTTTAGATTTTGACTTGAGAATTCTCTGAACAATAACGTACATTTTATGGTGTTATATCAATCGTTTGGGTTCGTATAATACATACATAAAAGAAACATCAACTCAACGTCAATATCAACACTATGAATACATTTCTCATTTTCTCATGCACCAAAATTCCCATTCATTTCGAATTCTAAAATTTGAAAGAGAAAGAAGAAGGCCTTTGTGAATTGTGAAAGTATCAAAATAAAACCAAGAAGCGTTGTTATATCGATGTATGCCCTGCCTGGCAGGAAAATCCCTTCTGCGTGGGAGCAACAGGCTGGTTCACGAGATATACAGCGTGTTCATATTCAAGGGTGTTTTTAGACCAAAAATCTACCCTGTCCAAAAAATAAGTTCACGTTGACGTTAGAGACAAAATATCGCGCAGCTAAATTAGCGTATATATTTAAATCAAGTAGCAGAAAATTTATGACATAATTTACAAGCAGAAAAGAGAGCCTAATTCTGTACATCCGGCTTCAAAAATTAAATTACAGCTGGATGCATAAATTATTATTTGTGTATGGGTGCAGGTACCCCACAATTCCGATAAGTTAGGATAACCCTCCTGAGGGTTATCCTAACTTTGCAGGACTGCATTACGCATTTTAATGGAATATGTCCAGTTATTGAGTTCATTGAGAGAGATGAAATACCAAAACCCAGTCATTCATCAGTTCTGATGAAATAATGGGAAAATAAATATTAAAGAGAATCAAAACACAACCAGACGTCCGGTAGAGGTAGATAGTGCAAATGAAAATCAGTACAGAACACTGTTTCAAGCTAAACTCGCCTACAACCTATGACGCATTCAAATCAGATCAGATTTAATAATCTGGTTATTACTAGTTTTGCAGTATTATCGTTATCATACTGTTACACATATTCATGTTTCCTGTCCAGTCAGAAGAATAACCGCGTACCGCGTAAAGCGTACACGGCTGTTATTCATTATGGATGTTTTGATGGACACGTAGTAAATTCAAGCCAATTCCTACTCATTCATCTCCACGTGTTTCTATTTCACTCACAATTAGCTTAGTGGTTATAGATTATAGACTAAAAACACGTTTAACTTGGACGAAAATGATACATAAGCATGTAAGGTACAATATATGCCCGTCCCCGTCTCACCTCATAACATATTTACAAACTACAGTAGTAAAATTTGTTCAGGTGAATCACTGGAAGCTATTTCAAAGCCAATACCATCTAATGTGACATATCCTTCCCCGTCATCTAATTATCAAGTCAATGTATTTATGAGATGAGTGCAATTTGGTTTTGGTTTACATAACACAACCAAAAAGCATTATTTTCATTGTACGCAGTTGGTTAAGTGATACCGAGAATTGCATATGTGTTTACGCGAGATGTTTGGAGCTGTATGTAATAACCTTGGTTAGGCTACCTCCAGCCTATGGCATGGAATCAGGCTGGGTTAGGTTTTATGGAATTACGCCAGCAGAGCTCATACAATTAATTATCCAAATCTAAAACAATAGCTCATACTAATATGAATAAACGACTAATAGCGTCTATAATCAAAGTAAAACAAAGTTGCATCACAGATAAACTTAAAATGGTTTTGAAACTGATAAAATACACCAGGCATATAATACATAACCCCTTTAGTTTATGCGCTACGTGGTGATTTAATTTTCATTTGTTTATATAATAAGTTTCCCTATTTCCGTTCACGTGGAACACCCTGTACATGGTGAACAAAACCAGGCGAGGCCCCTCCTGTTGTAAAAAGAGTTGAATATTCAATTCCGGGAAGTTGTGTTTTTGTGTGAATGTGTTTGAGTTTGAGCATGATGGTTTGAGGCTTGAGCTTGACTCGGCAGAGCAGCAGCCAGGAGCAGAAGAGGCAGAGGCAGCAGAGGTTGGTTGACGTCGATGGAACGAAGAGCTCTGATTGGTTCCCTCGTCCCAGAATTCTGAGAAGTGTCCGATGATACGGAGGATTCCTGGAATTCTACCTTCGCTTTTCCCTCTGCTATATACTCAGCAGCAGAGTTACTCAAAGCCCAGCCATGAAGAACCTCCGAGTCCCCGGCCATCCATGGCCCAACAACACCACGAGCCACTATCACTCTAATAACTAAACTAAACGTATCCAAACCCCTTATCCATACATAGCCACCCCGTGTGTGTACCTCAATAATACAATTTACACAATGTTATTATTGTCGTCCTTTCCAAAGCCCTCGTCCGTCCGTCGTCAACTAACGAGTCAGTCAGCCTCACGCCACGTCCACTTTCAGTTGTTCTCAAGTACAGTACAGTAGCTTAGCCGCCAGGCTCCTGAACTCTTTTTAATTACTTACTTTGCACATCTAGGCTCATTAGCCGTGCTTTTGTTCTGGAATTGACATCTATACAATTCTCATTGTCATTTGTACTTCGACTGCGTTTTCTCCAACTTTGAAGAACTTGGAATAATTTTGAACTTTATGTGTGTGTGAATTTGTACTGGACTGCGTAGACCTCATATGAGGTTGGGTTACACTATTGTCTTGAATATTTGAATATTGACAATTGAAATAGTTTGATTGACTTACTTTACTTCTTTTGTCTGTATTGGTGGGTGACTAACTGACAACTGACTGGACTGGGTGTGGTGGTGAACGTCCATTTTTGGTTTCCGTCCGGAAGGCATACGAGGATTATTTATTAGAAAATAAAACCGTGTTTGAGCGGAGGAGGACAGGATGTCACTCTGGAACAAGGTCCAGACGTTAGGCCAACCGGCCATTCAAAAAATTCACTCATTGTATGGAGATCACTTTCCTATTGAAGTTCGCTATGTCCTCGCCTCATGGATCGAGGAGAGGGTTGGGTAAGTCAAAAGTGCACTATTTTTGTTTTTAAATATTTTTATTCATATTTTTAAATTAAATGTTAAGTACTTAGATACTGAAAAAAGACTTGGGCTGGATAGTATATGTTTACCTGGGTCGCCAATGACCAATAGTTTAACCAATTAATACACCGGAATGCTGGAGTTGACAGTCATTAGATATGCTTGATGTGACATGCAACATAATGAGATGAAAACTATGTAACAGTAACATATGACATGAATTTAGCTAATACTTAATCGTACCTTGACTGATTTTGTGATTTTGTTACTGAACTGATTGTTATCTAATGTATGTGACGCATTGGGATTTTGGAATCATATACACTGATTTATTTACCTAGATTCTATCATCTATGCAATATGCAATGCACACATGACGTTCGCTCGCATATACGTTGCGTTTATTCAACTGGCAACTGACGACGCCAAGGCAAAGGTTTATTGAATTAACTATAGGTAGAACAGAACTCTGTAATCTTAAGTAAATAAATTCAAAATTACAGATGCTTTGCGTCACGACACAGTCACAGACATAAGTCACCATTTTCAGCGGTACTAACTCGGTTTTGAGTAAATTGCTTACTAACCCTGTATGTGGCCTGATTCAAAATTGTATTTACTCTTGTTTTAAGTTTTAAGTAGGATTATATCTGATGCGCGTGCGCGTGGCGCGTGTAGCTATAATCTTGTAGATTGAATTTTACAGACCACGTTCCACATCAGCTAATATTGTACTTACATGGAATAACCTAATCGTGACCATACTTGACACGTGTGTCGTTCATTGTCGATTCATTGAGTGAATTGAATACTTAGAGATGCGAGTGCGAGATGCGGTATTGTCGCTGATTCGTTTGTATAAATGACAGCGCGTGAAGTGTAAATGCAAATGTGCATAGGTATTTCAATCAAGATCAGTCATAAGTTAATCGATATGAGCATTTCGTTTCATTCATTGATCTCAAACTCAAATGCGTCACCTCACATCTAACATCATTTGAGTAACAAAATCTGGAAACGTAAGATGCTGTTTTCTGTTATGCTGAGTTCAAGTTTCAGTAAATAAATATAAATATATAATAAATATGAATTGACAGTATCTGTATTATATACTGTAGACACTCTGCGGTTAGCGTTGATACTTGATACTTGAATTCAGTGTTCAGTGCAAACATGTAAAATTATGAAGATGAAGGTAAAACTATTAAGTACGTAAAGTAACTTGAAACTGGAAGTTAATCAGTCGAGTGTCAAGTTTCAAGGGTTTTGGTAATTGCCTCTCGCTTCCATTATAGGTATACATATTGTTATCTCTGATGTGTCGAAAGCTGAAAATTCAACTTACCTAAGTATCCATAATGTTGCACGTATAAATGTATAAGCATTCAGGATTTTACTTCATACACATAACTACTGTAACTGTGTATTAGATATTGCATTTTCACCAAATACACATGGATGGATTCATGACATAAATATATAAATCTGGGGGCAATTCCTGGAAGACGTGCGTGCGTGCGTGCGTAGGAATTCTCATTTCCGGTGGATATAAGCTGATCTTGGTTAAGGTTACGGTTTAGGGTTACTAAATGTCAAATGATTGTATTGTAGGGTGAAGATGAGATTACAAGATTACAATGCGAAATGCGATTTGGTAAAGGATTTGATTTGAATTAGTGAGTTGTGAATTGTCGAATATATGCTTGTACCTACCAATTACCAAATACCAGTAGGGAGATATTTGAAAATTCAGGTCCAAGGTTGTTCGAATATAAGGGCAAAAGTTAAGGTTGTGAGTATTTGTCAAAGTAAAGTAAAGTACTATAATTAAATTATTCAGCAGTTAAGTACCTAAAACGGAATTTACTGTTAACAGTATACAAAATACAGTACAATGCTAATTGCTAATTGTAATGATTACAAAATATATTCTAGAAACCCTGAGATCGATCCAGATAATCCATCCCACGAGCAGTACATTTCTCACTTTCTGGAAGCCATTGTGAAGGAGATAGAGCTCAAGGCCAATGCCATGGCGAATGACGATCCATACTTTCTCAGAATTAAACTTCTGGGTGCTGTTAGTAACTTCAAGGTTGGTAGCATTATATATACATATAAGTACTTGAAACAAATTCGAATTTATTCGATTAGTTGGAGTTTAGAGTTAGAAAAGTACCTCTCTAAGATTAGCATAGCATAGCATAAGCTAAAGTACGTATGATTTTTTTCTACTCTAGCAACGATACTCACATGACCCTGTGTCACTCTTCCGTTTCCTCCGCCATTGTCTCAATGTCGAGCTGACGTTTGTGAGTCAGCAGAGTCAAGGGATTCTTCCACCGCAGGCCGACGACTCGACGGCCGAGATTAACGAAAAAATAAGTCTTATCAAACACAAGACTGTGGAAACTGGGGATTTACTTCGTAGAATGGAACAAGAACAAGAAGCATTTGCTATCAAATGTCACGATCGTCAAAAACTTGAAGGTAGGTAATACCTGAAGGAAGACAGGGAGATCCATCCAACTAATCTTTCTCAGTAATCTCTAATCTAGTATTTCAATTATTATAATTGCTTGAATTTCTATTACTTTTTCTAGGAATTCTACACCTTCATCGAATGCAAGCTGGATCAGGTCCACCGAATCAACAATCCATAAATCTCGAGAAAAACTTTACTCAGCAAAAGAACCGACTTGAAGATGAGCTGAAACACAAAGTTACAGAGCTCATGAAATTGAAAACAGATCTCGAGGAGAAAATAACTATCACAGTCACGGAATTGAGTAAACTTCAAGCTAAAGTTTTAGATGAAGAGCTTACTCGTTGGAAGCGTGAACAGCAATTAGCTGGAAATGGTGCTCCGCTTAGCAACAATCTTGATACACTCCAGTCTTGGTGTGAGGATTTGGCGGAACTCATTTGGCATAATCGACATCAGCTCAAGGAAGCTGAGAGATTGAAACAAGGAGTTCCGATTATGGCTGGCCAAGGTCAAGGTACCGGATTTGATGGGAGACTTGCGGCTTTGAGTGAAACTGTGAGTTCATTTAATTTTACTTTTTTGAAGTTTTTTAGGACGAAATTCATTATACAATTCTGAATTTAAATACCAGGTAACCCAACTCCTCTCATCCTTGGTTACGTCCACGTTCATTGTGGAGAAACAACCGCCGCAAGTAATGAAGACGAATACACGTTTCGTAGCAACAGTGCGTCTGTTGGTTGGAGGAAGGTTGAATGTTCACATGACGCCTCCGCAAGTCAAGGTGGCTATTATTAGTGAGGCCCAGGCAAACAGTCTTCTCAGAAGTGACAAAGGGGACAAGGCGGGTGACACGAGTGGGGAGATTCTGAACAACACCGGAACAATGGAGTATCACCAGGGCACTCGGCATCTCAGCGTGCATTTCAGGTAGGAGTCTGAAATCCGAGCAATACTCGTTTTTGTTTTTAGTTGCCCCAAGTGTTGAACGTTGAACTAATTCGTATTTGTCTTCAATTTTCAATTTATCAGGAACATGCAGTTAAAGAGAATTAAGCGGGCGGAGAAGAAAGGTACCGAGTCGGTTATGGATGAGAAGTTTTGTCTCCATTTCCAATGTCAATTTACGGTCGGAGAGAAGGAGCTCATTTTCAAGATTTGGACCCTGTCTCTCCCCGTTGTCGTGATTGTGCATGGAAACCAGGAACCACATGCCTGGGCCACAGTCACTTGGGACAATGCTGTTGGAGAACCAGGGCGAATGCCATTTCAAGTACCGGAACGCGTGGTTTGGTACAAAGTGGCTCAGGCCCTTAATGTAAAATTCAAGTCAATGACCGGCAGAACACTCACTGAAGACAATCTCAGATTTTTAGCCGAGAAAGCATTTAGGTCTGATTTTGACGGATATTCCTGAAACTCAATATTTTTCTCTGTAATCTTAATCTCGTTGTCTTACTATAACTTCCGCCAATTTTGTTTGTAGAAGTCCAGTTCACGGAGATTTACTAACTTGGTCCCAATTTTGTAAGGAACCACTCCCTGACAAGAATTTCACATTTTGGGAATGGTTCTATGCTATCATGAAGTTGACGCGAGAGCATCTTCGAGGTCCATGGGTGGATGGGTCAATTCTGGGTTTTGTTGGAAGACAACAAGCCGAAGAAATGCTAATGCAATGTCTTTCTGGGACATTTTTGCTCCGTTTTAGTGACTCGGAAATGGGAGGAGTCACAATTGCTTGGGTCCACACTGGTAAGTGAAATATGTATCTAAATTCTGAATCTTAGGTCATACTTATTCTTGTGCAGTTGAAGTTGAAGGCTTTGCGTAAATATTTGTGCTTTCACACGTTTCATTCATATACATTTACTTATTTTCGTACAGATCAGCAAGTTTTTAGCTTGGCTCCGTTTACTGGCCGGGATTTGGCTACACGTAGCCTCTCCGACCGTATCAACGACATTAACCATCTTCATTACTTGTATCCGGATATTCCTAAAGGCACTGCTTTCAGCAAATACTACACTCCAGTCCCAGACACGCAAACGACGTGTCCTAAGGGAGGCTATGTAAAGCCCATACTTCGAACCACGATTCCTGGGTAAGTTTCATATGTACAACCATGAACTTTGACCCATGAGCAAGCGGTTTAAATTGAGTCCATATATTTACACGTGTTATTATTCGTTGACAGAATGGGTGATCCAGGACAGTCACAATCTTACAGTCAGCCCAATACTCCGCAGACCTACTATGCTCCAAGCCCAGATGCTTCGAGTATCCACTCACAACAGGAAGTTCACTGTCCCAGGTAAAGAGCATTTGTAAATTTTGTGATACATTCCCAAAATCATTCCGAATTACTAAAAAAAAATGACGAGCGAAGATGCGAAGTATACTAAAAAAAAATACCAAACCCAATCCAATACCAACAACCCTAATATACATATATATATATTTGTTAAATGTTGTAATGTACAAAACTATTTATGAGATTCCATTACAACCATGTGTTTGAATAGGATAGAATTCTTTGTGTTATTGTTTGTAATACGTCCTCTCTTTTTTGGTGTTTCTCAATGGATAAATATATCAAAGAAAAAACTAAAAATAAACCAACAAAAAACAAAACAAGTGTTACCGTACATGATGAAGCCGAGCGAGGCATGTGGAGAAATGTTAATTTGTCTACAGAAAATTCTATCCTATTCAAAAATCATTTACTAACTATTCAAAAAAAATACAAACCAAGAAAATATCTCTCACTGATTACTGCTTAGCTTAGAATTTTTCCTTAGACAAATTAACATTAAATTGAGTCTTTTTTCTTTTTTTCTTTATTTCCAACCTTCTCTAGTGGTGATCCGATTGATATAGATGAACTTCTGAATGACTACGATGGGGTGGATGACTTTGACCTCAACTTTACAATTGACTCCTTTGTTCCGGGTGTCTTCTCAACTCCGTTTAAAACTGAGCACGAGTAAAAAAATCAAAAACTCATCATTCTGCGTGTCATGCTATGGATTTTGAATTTTGAACGGGAATTGATCAATGTATTCATTAGAAACAAATTATAATATTACATATATACACATTATATATTAGATTCTATGTATAATGCATATTCACTGTCAGTGTTGTGTAACAGAGAGGTGCTTTTTCCATCCATTTTAAAAATGAAACTCACGAGAATAACCTGAACAAAAGCAGTCCGTCTCGCCTTCTCCTGTATTCAAACAAGAATTTTATTCTAATTGTTGTTTTAGCTAGAGTTGATACTTTAGAGAATAAATATGATATTATGATTATGAGCCAGAACCTAAATTGCGACATCTCAAAATCTCAACTCTACCCTAGTATATTCTCGACATTTCAAACACTCGACTCAAGTCAAGACACCGATTGAAGCAAAAATCAGGAATAATGATCCTTTATTGGAATACTCGGATCGGAAGCTTGAATCTAATATGAGCCAGCCTATTTTCATTTCATGCCTTTCATCAAACAACTCGAATCAGAATGGGGTTCTTGAACGCATTAAAGCACATATAGAATTGAGTCCAACTTTCCTGTTCAGCAGTTAGTTCCAGAAGTGATTTTTCAACAAGAGGTAAATTTTTGGTAAAAGTATTATCACTTCGAATGAATGAATTATATAATATACATTTTCAACATTAATGATGAATGACGCAGGCATCAAATATACCTTTTACATGGTATGTAGAACTGTACCTATATACATGTCATGAACGTGTGAAGCGCCTGAGATCCATCCGGTGTAGATGGAAATACCCGGGATCCGTAATTTCTTTTTCTGACTATTTCAGCTAAACTTCAAGTTTTCCTCCTCACTTCTCACTTTACATGTATTCACTGGTCGGCCCCGCTGGGTTTAAAAATTCTAGTTAGGTTAGGTTAGGCTTCTCAAAAGCCCTTAGAATAAACTTGCGGACGTTTCGGAAAACCTAGCCTAACCTTAGAAAATGTGTCTCAGATGCCGACTGGTGGTATTTTTTGCTGAAATAGTCAGAAAAAGAAATTACGCACCCGGGATCCCGGGATGTATATTTGTTGTTAGCGTCTCACCCGTGTTCGGGATCTATGACCATTAATTTTAATTGCGGATTATAAAATTCCGTGAACCCTTGTCGTTCACATATTTACATAAAAATAAAGTTATGTTCAAGTTTATATGGCGGAAATAGGAAATACATACAGCCGTTTCGAATTCAACCCAGGTGGAAAATAATTTCAAAATCATAAAAATGATAAACGAGATCGAGACGAGCATACAGAGCATACAGAGGTCTAAAAAAATTTCGGTACCCTAATGATTATGGGATGCACTCTAGTAATTTCGGTGATGATCAATTATTTCTCGGGCCCAAATCCAATATTTTCGGTGCCTGTGTAAGATTCTCAGTGTTGGTATAGAATTCTCGGTGCCACCTAATGATTCTCGGATACAGTCTAGTATTTTTGGTGTCAATCAATTATTTCTCGGTGCCGGTGTAAGATTCTCGGTGCCACCTAATGATTCTCGGATACAATCTAGTATTTTCGGTGCCAATAAATTATTTCTCGGTGCCAAATCCATTAATCTCGGTGCCCAAATAAATACCACCCATTGAAAACTAAGAACAACAGAACGTATCAAAGCCAGACCCGCTGGCCCCCGCCCTTTTTTGCCTGGCTACCCAACCGATCATCGCCGGCTTAACTTCTGAAGTTAACGCTGCCTATCTGGATGATGAGTCGTTAGCCTCGGAGGACCCCAATCTTGTCGCGGCGGACGTGGAAACCGTCCTCTCCAGTTCTGCCGCCATAGGTTTAAAGCTTAACCCAGCGAAATGTGAGCTATTCGTGGCGGACAACACGAACCCCGCCGCCGTCGAGAAGATTACCCGCCTCCTGCCCGGAATCAAGATTCTGGAACCGAGCGAATGCGAGTTGCTCGGCGCCCCACTCACCGATGAGGCCATTCCAGCCGCCCTCGAAGCCAAGATCCAACAGATCAAGCTCCTCACCAGCCGCCTACCACTCCTAAAAACCCATGCCGCCCTGTACATACTCAAGAACTGTCTCGGGATACCGAAAATGACGTACCTCCTTCGGTGCATCCCCTCCTGGAAGTTCCCAGAACTTCTGGCCTCCTTCGACGCTGTCATAAGAGAAGCCCTCGAATCAATTGTCAATGGATCCATTAACGACCAAGCCTGGTCTCAGGCCTCCCTGCCCGTCGCCAGGGGTGGACTTGGCATCCGCAGTGCTCAGCCTCTGTCCTACACGGCTTTTTTAGCCTCGATTGCTAGCACCACAGACCTCGTCAACTCCATCCTTGGCTCCCCGCACGAAGACCCAGACAGACCAGAGGCTCTGGCTCAATGGTCAGCCATGACAAACTATTCTCCCGAACCCCTTTCCAACCTACAAAGCGAGTGGGACCGACCGGTA
>JAQFYT010001355.1:0-16907 GCA_034694925.1 Ceratophysella denticulata
GTGCAAAAATTGGACTTTGAACCCGCCTCACACAGATACAGTTCGCAGATACATGCACGTCATTATATATAAAGATTCGATATTCATGCCCTTTAAGGGACTTTTTCCATGTGTTCGTGTGAATTATTGGACAATTTCATATTTCGCGTAAAGCCCTACAGCATAGATTTTCAAAACGAGTGAATGAATTCACTAACAAGTAAATCCATTCAAGCATTCAAAACTTACATACCTACCAGGGTGGAGGGAATCAGCGCCGCGCTACGCATGATTAAAGAAATGTATCCTGCCCGAGTGGGCAACATGTGATTCCTATGACTGTCAAACTTTTTTTGAATTTTGTTAGTAGGTACATAGGTATACGGAATATCAATTGAAATACCAATTCAATTTTTTTTTTATATTTTTGATCAGTGATTTAAAAACCTGCCTACGGCACCTTGGGACCAGAAGGCTACTGGGAATATTACATTGACTAGAAATGACATCATGAGACTTATTATAGAAAATGTTTTGCTTCTTTGCGCTTCAATGCGAAACACAAAGATCACTTTTACACAAGTTTTCTTGGATATTCGAGCTAGGTTTTAATTATATTTAACTATACTTCATTTGTAACGATATAAGATGAGTCGAATTCATCCAACAATAGATGCTAGAAATGATATAATTTTTCGGATATAATGATTAAGAAGCGAGCATTACTCTTCCATAAAATGTTTACCAGTAATACGTTCAACACTAGAAACAAGGGATAATATGACCGATTTAGATACAAGAAATGAGCATTACATAGCATATGCTGTTTTCTTCGAACTAGTGAAACATTAGAAACAACAATTAATATGTAACTGATTTGTATAAAATGATAAAGGAACACCAATTTAGTAGACAAGAAGTTCTACTGGGATGACCCATTTATTCGACAACAGAAGCGAGCATAAATCTTACAAATGTTGATATAATTGAATAAGGGACTAGCATTACCTGATGTAGGATAAATAGACGACTACTAATACGGCATTAGAAACAAGTATGATTCTTACAGAGTCTGTTTAATTTAGATAATATGAGATACTCTAGTGGTTTCATAGAATACTTATGAGATGCAATAATCTTGTATGAAGCAGTAGAAGCGCATGTAATTCTTACAGATGTACCCCGTTTAAGTAACAACATATACTGTAGAAGTTTAGAGAGGTTTGTAATATGAGATATTCTTGGTTGAAACGCGACTGTTTTTATTAAAATCACTGTAACGTCTTTACATAGCTGCGAGTTTTAACCTATTTACATATGTTTTGGCGACGGACGGACAGACGGACGGACAGACAGACGGACAGACAGGGGCATCCCAGTAGACCTTCTGGTCTAAAATCAGGCTTATAAACCACAATAAATTAAATAATTTACTTAATATAAACGGACCAATTTAGCTATGTTGGCATATTCGTTGAATGAAAAAGCAAGTCTTCAACTGCATTTAACGTGTAGAATGTTCGAATTATCATTCAATGTTAACGAAAAAGTACATTTTAATTTTTAAGGAAAAATTAAATACTTGAAATTGAACTATTTCATTAGAGTACAAAAAATAGACACTTGCCTTACGTAAAATATTCAGAAAGTTTACTGAAATGCGAAGCTCAATTTTGTATCTTTCATGCTACACACTGTTGTACTGCAGAAATTGCAAATATCAGTTCAGCGTTATATACTGGCAATACTCCTAATAAATACAAATTGATTTGGACTAATGATATAAAAGTCACTAAATCTGTCCCTACGACATGAGGCAACAAATTTTGCTAATACTTATACTATGCAATTGTGTTAAATGTTAAGCACTAAGAACGCTGGAAACAATTTGAATCCACGTTGGAAAGTAGTGCATTGATAATATCTACAAAGGAAAACAACAATCAGCAATCCTTACATTTGCATATACTTTTACATTTTTATTCCCACAGAAGCTGTGTTGCATTTTTTAGATTTCCAAACAATGCCGCATAATTTTTTAAAACATTTTCCTGAAGTGCAGAAAAAAATTAAATGCAATTCCGGCCCAGGTTCTACAATCATTACTGGTTCATTCATACAGTTTGGAATATTCTAAATCCTTCCTAAATATGCTAAATGTACAAAGCCAAAAAATGCCAAAGAAAAATATATTTTACCACTGGAACTTCTAGAAATCTGTCAATTGTTACCCGCTATGGGTTAAGTGAATGGAAAAGTGAGGCCACGGACAACGACGAGAATGGAAGTTTTTGGAGAAGCAGTTAGAGAGTTCTTTCACTTTTTACTCAAACAGTTTGTTGGTGTCACCAAATGCAAGATTATGCATTGGAACTCGTTCTGAGCTTGAATGTGTGCAAAATGTAGGATTGGCGAAAAAAGGATTGATATTGAGGAGCTGGGGTTCAGCACTGGACTGGAATAAGGGAGATGCGAACCGTTGTCCTAAGCCTCCTTTAACTGCTCGTTCAAATTGCAGTGCTGAAAAAAAATTGTAAGCCATATCCATGTGAATGTGCGAGTTAGCAGAACGGGAAGATTAGCCTGTTGGGCTGGTGGCATGGGTTTCGAAGCCCTGCAAAAGTGCATATCGGCCAAACAAACGGGGTAGTCCGGGGGTGTACACATAACGTAACGTAACACTACGTTTACGTTAGCGTATTGGAATGGAGTTTTAACAACTCCTTTTGTCTTCTCCATGCCGATGCTGCTGTTGGTTTGCCGAAGCACAGTGCTATAGTTCCAGTTCCAGTTTCCAGTATTGCATTTGGTTTTTGGTTGCATTTGGTATGGAACACTGGCCCTGGACAGAGCTGGTGCGAAATAAAATTAAAAAGTTAGGTTGTTAGGTTGGAAGGCCAAGCCAGGGCAGATATATTAGCAAACGATATTAGCCAACGATCAACGCCCTTGTAGTTCCGTTTTTGAGCTCTTCTTATCTCCAAGATTTAATCACTAGATTTCACGAAGTGGCTTGGCTGTCCTGTTAACACCCGCCATGCCAGAATTAGTTTTGTAAAATTGTTAAAGTTAGCCTAGCGGGGTGAACAGTGTGAATCTAGGCCGCTATGGGTCGCCAGCCATATTTCTAGTACGCAAGCGGAAGGCATTTGGGAAGGAGTACGCTTTGGAGTCGAACGGTGAATACGGTGTGGTGAATACAGTATGGTTTGGTGTCTCTGCCTTGTACAAACACAAAACAGTGTATTATCCTTGGTGTAGTCCAGTAGTTTTTTTTTAATTACTAATTACATTATAACTCATACGTTTCTCAACTTAGGGGTGAGTGAGGGCTTATTGGAAAACAAATTTTTTAATACACAACGCCTACTAAGTTAGAATCCCGGAAAAAAGTTCCACCGCCAAGCCTCGTCCGCCATTTTGCTTAAGAGCGAGCGAATAAATATTAGACTTAGTAAGGTGTTGTTGAACAACTCTTCCAATTTCCAAAATTATCCTTATTCGTCCAGATCCGTTTAGAATCTGACGGAATTATAATGAGGACTAGCGCAGCCTTAATTCCAGTACTGGTGTACTGTATCTGTATTACGGTATCCTTGATTCACAAATGGTGCTTTTATAAACACAGTGTTAATTAGTTCGTTTTAAGACAGTTTAGTGATTTTTGCTTCAACCACTACTAATTCTGCATCTCGATTTGATCTGAAACAATTGGTATCTTCAGTTTATTAAACGATACAAAATAAGATTTTGGACTCCATAAGCCCATTTCCCGGAGTTTGTAAATGTAAATGTCAAATATGTTGGTAAAATGGTTTCAATTTTCGTCTGCATAAGGGCATCTGCTCAAATACTACCGATTGTTGAACCGATGTGTAACGCAAATACAATTTGCATTCGGTTTTAGATGTGTATCTATATTTGAAACGTTGGAGAGGCAAAGTTTACAGTGATATATTTCATGAACACGCTTCGTTCGATTCAAGGCGTTCGTTCTGATTGAATCATGGTTCAATCCAGGAATTATAAGGTTCATTTTCATTAGCTTTAATTTGTTTACGTAAAACTAGATAGGTACCTACCTACTGAAGCATGAAACCGAAACCAAAAATGCTTACGTAACAATAGTACATGCAGTAATGCACACGAATATTCAACAGCCATAACTTCGTCACCTGAAATCGTAAAAAATAGGTAGCAATTGCATTCATCCACGAGTTTACCTTGTCTGAATCGTACCAAGTGACGCCGTAGTAGCAGTAATACCCAGTTCCAGCATAAATTCGACCCCAGCCTGGGTCTTGGGCAACTTTGATAGTCTGTTGACGAATAATCGCTTTCTGAAACTCATCTCCGTTCTCCTCTTCGGAAAAAGGTCTTTAAAAACATTTTATGAGTTAGTGAGACCTTTTATGACTCCCGATTTTCCAGGCAAAGCAATACTCCTCTGTACTCTCCAAAAACACTTGGACAGCTCTCTCCAATTCAAATCCAAGTTTTAACTGAGGTACCAGTGTGAGGGTGAGTGTGTGCCCAGTTTCAGTTTCAACCCCTTGCAAAAAATAAAACAGAAAGACACATGTAGCGTCGCCGGCAGCCTTTTCTGTCCGTACTAGAATCACAAGCTGAATTTAATCTCCAGTGACAAACTCAAATGGAAACAAACTTAAATAGCAAGTTTCCCTGCTAGAAAATAAAAACATATTTTTTGTCCATGCGCTCCATTTTACAAACATTTTTGAAAAGTTGAAATCGTGCAGACTTTCCTCGAGCTAATTACACATGTCGTGCAATTGGAATTTAAAAATTCCATGCAAAAACTAATTTGAGAACAACGACATGATTATTTGAATTTGATTGATACCGGAGCAATTCAGTGGAATCTACCTCAAACATTTATAATCATTATGTTGAAACAACGTGGGCACAATTTTCGCTTTTCCGGACAGAGCATCTGTGACATTGCTGAGCAGCTCCGCCGATTTTATGCATGCTATTCAGATGGAACCGACATAACCATGTCTAATGTACCTAATCAATCTCCATGCAAAATTCACCATTTTCTTCCGGACTACTTGGTTAAGCGAGGTTTTCCGTCAGAGAGATTGCATGGACGCTGGAGGATCGATAAAATTCCATAAGTCCCTTCTGGTTAAAAACTAAATAAAATTTGCACACTCTCGAGTTTGATGATTGCATTTGAAAAGATGCAGGTAAGCTACGAAGTTCTAGACAACATACATATATGATACTTGCTGAAACCTGGACGTCCATGTTGTCACTTTGGCAGTTTGGCATAAAAGATTTTGCAATTTTGGAAATCCCATGTGTCCTGGCTTCTGTGCGTCTTCTACCGGAACCCATAAACGCCCTGGAATAGGATCCAATCAAATGTATGACGATGCTTTATGGGCTTTTCTTGTTTCAGTGCTCAATCACAGCAGCCTTGTCTTCCATGGATTGGGGGTTTTAAGAGGGCTTTCATGTCCGGAATTCCGAATACAAATTCAACTTGAAACGGATTCTGGGACGGCTTTACTGTGGTCCGTCAAATAACAAATAAAATCCGATTTCAATTCCAGAATTTAAAAAAAATCCGCTCCATCTCACAAGGTATTTCGATTTGACGATTTGAGATGGCTTATTTAGCATAATAACGCCGAATCAGGAAATCGCATATTTTATCCTTTTTGGGTTTCAGTAAAAGAGTTTAAAGTTATATCTATGTATTGCGTCGCCGTGTATGGTTAAATTCCACTGGAATAAATTAATTTTGGTTTAACAATATCTGGTATTTGTGCTTTAGAACTAAAGTTTTGAATCATAGAAGAAACTTATGCGATCATCCCAGGCGTCTATCTGTCTGTCTGTAAGATACATATTTCTTGTGTGTAACACTTATTTGTATGTCGAAGTCGAACCAATATCAATCCGCGATGGAAAACGTTGCAAGGCGCTTAGGTATTTGTTTTTTAAACCCGGTAAACACATCTGCTGGTCCCAAGCTGACGTCAAGCAGGTTGGCCTCGGTTATCAAGTTTGGTTTATCTTAGAAACTGGAAAGTAAAAAAAAATAACTTTTAGGTAATTGTCTATAATTTCGGGTTTGTATTTGATTTGTAGATTAGATCGGATTTATTAAAGACGCAGACGTGCCAAGGACACGCAGTGTTAAGGGTACACACAGGAAGAAGTGTGAAATAAACGGCATTGGAATTTCCAATCCAACTCTGGAAGCGGTAACGGTATTGGTATGAATTTCGGAAGAATGCCGATGTCCATATTTATTACTCTGTCCATGAAAGACACAGTAACAGTAATGAATCTGAATCAAATCAAATCAAATGTCCTTGGCATTGAAAATGACAATGGATGACAATTCTTCTTCCGAAATGCCAATTCCGTGTCCCTGTCCCACCCAATCCTATACCGATTTATAGCTTGACCATACCTATTGTTATTGAAATTTGTATAAATTCTTATTGTTAGAAAGCCATAGGCCTTCCATGAACCCTATGCAAGCTGCAGCTTCGTGGCTTGGCTTTGGCTTGAGTTTTGGCTTGATAGGCATTCAGAGGAAGCGGTGGAAGCGCTGCCTACAAGCACAGAAAGCAGCTAGGAATACGAAAGCTGTTCTGGGGTGAGTAAGCGGATGAGAGTGAGGCTAGGTTTTCTTGACAGAAGAGAGCGTTCTCGATCAGCCTGAGTTCGGAATCCTGAATTCTGCCTGCCAACGCCTAGTCATCCAACCACCATGCCCAGTCTTACTCATACCATCATAATCAGTCACCTGCTCAGCTAAGCTCTTCTGTAAAAAGATGCATTGAATTGATGTACCTATGTATCTGTATCTGTATCTGTATGTATAACCCATCATATGAGAAACGGACGGAAGCGAGCATAGCAGAAAGGCTTGAGGATGGATGTGTCAGCCAGCTAGCAGCAGCGCCAGAAGGCAAGCAACTTGTTGAAAAGTGAGAACGTGGTTGTTTCTTCTGTCTTCTCGAAGGACATCAAAGAAGTGGTTTCATATGTGGATACCTATGTGGGGGTAACGCTTGAAAGGAGACGAACTGCCCCCTTTCTGCTCTGCAGCTGCTGCCGTGTCCATCCGGTCTCTCCCTGACCTCTTTTCCAGATTCCATATACGTAGATCCTTATTCCAAGATTTCGAGACGAGAACGAGAACGATCGAGAAATTCCGTAAGTTGTGACGTAAGTACGCCTTTAATTTTAAAGTTAATTTTTGTTTTAGCAATACATATATCGTATTCGTTAGTTTGTTTTGGAGCCAAGCGCCGCAGCGAACTGAATTTGCAAATTTTTTCCGTAGCTTACTTCCGACTTCCGGTTTTGTTGGGCTTTGTTAATCTGCGCCCCTCTACGCCCACAGTGTTGTTGCCAGTTGTCAACCGTAAGCCATACGCCGGGACATCCGAGATTCATTCCGTAAGATTAGGTTAAGTTCTCCGAAACGCCCGCGAGTTTCTAAGGGCTTTTGAGAAACCTAACCTAACATAACGAGAGTGTATAAACCTATATGAGTTGAGAACTGGCAACACAGGTGCGTAGAGGCGGGCAGAAGGAGCCCAACAGGGGCGCGGATTACCAAAGCCCGGTTTTGTTTGGTTTATAATGTTTGACAAAACTTACAAGTGACTAGTGACGCATTCTGATACATTTATACACCTGCATGAAGTTATACATAGGTTGTAGTTATATAAGTGTGGGTCTTGTTTTGATTTGGTACGCGGTGCACTTCATCTTTATTCTTCGTAATACGTAATATGTACAAATGAGCATGTAATAGACTTGAATCTAAATTATCAGCTCATACATAATGGAATGCAATTCTTAGTTTAGTAGAAAGTTACTTTAGCATGACATAATCTAAATCTACTATTTTAATCTACTATGCGGATCATTTTCCTGTATTGAGTATTGAGTCATCATTATTTCATTACAGAATTCACAGAGCACTCACTAATCTTAAATTCAGAATTGGAATCGGAATAACGTAACGTAAAATGTAACCAAAATCTGATACCAGAAACTTAAAAGCTTACCGGTAACCGGACTGAGTTAATTCACTGACAGACAGCTGTAAGTAAAACCCTCACATGAAGTACATCTCACATTGAAAGAAGAGTACTTATTTGGAATATCAGATAGATTTTTAATGTTTAGAGTTATTTTAATTTCTCCTAATCTGCTCTGCATATCTGATCCTGATCCCTGATCCTGATCATCCGTAATTCTAGCTTAGTTTATTTAGATCCGAGGGACATGCAGTAATTTACATGCTACAGACAGCTATCTTATAATATGATTAGTAGTTTATCATTTTTTGGGTGCTGTTAATTGAATACGACTTGGAGATCGCATACGTACACGTTCTTCTAACGTATATGTATAATTGTACAGTGTATCTGGTTAGTTTAGGAAAACTTACGCGATCCCACGATCGCGTTTGGTGCCCAGTACCGGGGTTTTTGGTTTAGCATATTTTTTTGTTAAAGAAATGGAATTTTGTTCAGGATGGGATGCTGCACGAGACGCAACGGAAACACAGCGTTAATCAATTGCTAATGTTTTACTAGTTAGCACTAGGTATGTGTATATTTTAATTTAAATAACCATGTGTTTTGTATTTTCAGGAACCTTGGTTGATGCGTGATTAATAATGGACTGATTTGAATTATTACACTCCGACGGATGACTCATTCGAGCTGCGTATTCGCACAAGTTCTTACGGACACAAAGAAATAGATCCTTTGGATTCTTCTGATACACATTGTGAGCTGGAGCAGAAACCGTCCTTGAGTGCTGAATTATCGTTCATTATTCAAACTTCGAACCGTAAACGAAGCAATAATGGAGTCGGGTCGAATTTTACGCCGAAAACTCCAGCCTGTGCCCATTCCATCGAGTATTAGCTTAGAAGAACTGGACGACAGTGATGATGGCTCGACTAGTGATGTTGTTGACTATGATGAGAGCCCTTGGACAAGTGATAGCCGCAATATGAGGTCAGCATAAGTAGTAATACTTGATTAATGCCTAATTCAGTTCAATAGCCTAAAACTGTATTTAATATGCTGTTAAAATATAAGTCAATACGTAACACCGACAATAAATTGGTTATTTTCGTTGGACATTGCAGATCTTCAACTGCATCTCGCCAATTCCAGCTTCCCGAGTACTCGGAGACCTCTAGCCGTCCTGCCTCCTTTCCACTTACCCGCTTGGTAACAGACCAAGATGAAGCAATAGATGAACGAACCAAGAATGGATCCAAATCCCGAGACTACAATCAGAATTCCGTTGAGTCCGAGGACATGAGCACGACGTCAAGCAGTACTTCCGCCTCCGCAACATCCAGAACAAGTTCCATTTGTCCACATTGTGACGGAACAATTCCACAAGACGAGCTCCCTGCTCATCTTCATCAACACGTCCTCAACCAAACCATCAATTACGCTCGGCTTAAGGAAATCATGCTCCGCCAAACAACGAGATATGACCAGCAGCCTTCTTCCTCGTCTGTGTCCGTGGACAGCGAGCCAATTACTTCAATTACTCAGAGTGAGAGTCTCCTCCGAGTTGATCGTGAGGACCGAGTTCAGCACGGAGAATTTACTTGTGGAAAATGTTCCATTGTTTTCACAAATTCCTTTGAATTCGAGCTCCATGAACGTAACCATCAGAGTGACAACATGTTCAAGTGTCCACACTGTAACAAGACTTTCACGAAGATGGACGTATACGAGAAACATTCCAAGATTCACACCGGAGAAGGGGCTCACAAGTGTCACCTCTGCCCCAAAACCTTCAATCAACGTGTCCATCTCCGGTCCCATCTCCGGAAACATTATGGAGAGAAGCCCTATGGTTGTGCCTATTGCCCAAGACAATACGCGGACCGCTCCTCCTTGACCTACCACGAGCGAACACATACCGGAGAACGACCCTATCCCTGTCCATACTGTTCCCGAGGTTTTAGCAAGAGTGGAGCCCTCAAAGGTCATTTAGTGACTCACATGCGGGGAGGGACTGGGGCGGAGGACCCTGATTCCGCTCAGGGAACATCTGATGAAGCTATGGCAGTTTTGCAGATGGATGACAATTCCAAGAAAATTCTTGATACGACTTTCCATGCCTGCCGCTACTGTAACAAGACTTTTGCCAATTTATCCACTGTTCGGATTCATGAGCGTTGTCATTCCGGAGAGCGGCCCTACACCTGTTCGTTCACAGAGTGCAATAAAACCTTCTGTCAGTTGGCCCATCTCAATACGCACTTGAAGACTCATGAGCCAGGATCAAAGCCTCCTGGTCGCCGTCGTGTCTTTGTCTGCCTTCGATGTCCATCTGAATTCTCGACGATGGAAGCCCTTGGTGAGCACACCGCTCTCGAACATCACTCTGAAGTCCGTGAGCGTGAATTCCCGTGTGAGTACTGTCCACAAACCTTCCGTGCTGAGAAATTACTGCAAACGCATCTGATCTCCTTCCATAAATTGAAACCTCATACAGAGGCCTATGAACTTTCGGAATAAGGTTAGTTTTGTCAAAGTCTCAATTGTCCATGTGAACAAGCCGATTGTGTAACTTAAACACCTCTAGTGCATTTTTTGTAATTTAGGAAACTGAAACTATAACGGGTGCGGGTGCATTGTATTTAAATAATGAACGTCCAGTTCTTCTGTATTATATAATTAATATTTCACTGTAATAGCATATTAGTCTTTCTCAATTCAGTAATTATAATTTATTGCAATTCTTACTTCATTATTTTCGGGGCAATATTTGGTAGGTCGTAGGTTTCACGTCAGGGTTAATTTTTTACAGACTACAAAACAAGCTACGGAATGAGATTGCATGTGGAGCATATTTATTATATGTAGTACAATATAATGTACTTACGTAAAACCTGCCAATAATATACGGTTTACGGTTATCGTTTACTAGGAATGCCTTGCTGAGGTTTAGCGTTTGGCTTAGTTTAGGCCTAATAACTCCATGCAGATTATATATATATCGGTAACAAATAATAATTTAATTTTTCACAAGGTTCGGGTTATGGGACGGTTGGTTGACGGTTGATATTTAATTTTAGAGCATCTACGTACTGTTGCGTGTGCGTCTAATTTTACGTAATACTAGTAATACAATATATTCCAGTTAAATGTGTTCAATATTATAACCCAGAATTAATGGTAAAATACCTACTTAAGTACCTACACAGACAGAGTAAGTTTAATTTAGTTTATGAATATGAATACAGCAACGAAATTGAAATCATTGTTAATATTTACATGTAAATAAAGAACTGCTATACTTGTTGAAACTGAATCTGACACCGATCTGTGTTTTGTGTTACCTGCGTCTTACGGTTTACCTTACTACCAGCGATTTTTTCTTAACGTTATACCCCGTTTCTGATTATATGGCCAATAATGGCCACCTGTCAGGAATATCATCAACAGGAAATACACATAATTAGGTAGATAGGTTTAGCTAACCCCAGCCCTGAGCATTCTGTATACATATGTAATTGAATTTTACCTAGGTATATACTCTAGACACATGGTTTTAGATCCCTATTAATCGTTATTAATTGATAATTGATATGGATGTATAATGCTATATTAACAGTTACATTTAAGTAGGTACCTTACTTAATTAATTTTGCGTTCTCAGTTCAGTCCCTGTTAACTGGCTTGTGCTTGGCATTCAGTCATTAAAGTCGTATTTCTCGAATATCATTTGTTCCCCGTCCCAGTGCGGTTCAGGTCAAATACCTCTGTGAAATTAAAGCAGCGCAGCAGACGCATAAAGTTCACGCAGTTGAATTATTTGCAGTAAATAGTAAGCATTTAGTTATTCTTATTCAACGTTTGATTGAGTCTTAAGACCAGTATGAGTCGAAATACCAAGAATTGTTTGACCTCGTTTGAACACCCTAGTCCAAGCAGAGTTATCGCAGTTCATACGATCATTGCGAACCTAATTGGTTTCATACCAGACTCTCGACCTTTCTTAATTGGGTCAGCAAGTCCGGACTGGAATCCAGATTTTCCTTATCTGAAAACCGTGACGGATTTTGGAATCAGTATTTTGAACATCCTAATGGCTCTATTTTTATTGCGTGGAGTGAGAAGCAAACGGTTTAAAATGTTGTTAACATGGTGCGTGTACACGTTTCTGCAATTGATTGCGTCATTGACCTTTTTCTTCCTGGTGGAACGGAAACGAACCGAGAGCGAGATGTCAGATTCCACCTGGGCGTCCATTTGGATGACCGGTATATACCTTTGGGTCACACTCTTATTCATCTTCATTGTCAGTTTGTATGCACGGAACTTGAGACTGGAAGAAAAATAAAATCTTCGTTGATGCCGCTGATATACAGTGAAGTGACCGTTGATCATTCCCACATATTTCGTGTCCCATTGTTGATCTGTGTATAGCAAATACACGTATAATATGTAATTGTAAAATACAGAAAGTCATACCTAATACTAGGAAATCTAAATTTCTGTCATTTCTTAATTATGTAAGCGTTACAACAGCGTACTCTAAGGCAAACTCGTTTTATCGACGTTATTCGTACGTACCAAACGTTTACCTGATCGACGATCGACCGCATAAAGTCAAGCCTTATAGCCAATATACTGAAGGTGGTAGGTACCGTTGTTTCTTGTGTTGAGCGGCGTTTATAGCCATACCTCTATTTGATTTGATTTGATTGACCTTTACTGGAGTGTTAAAATGATTTAGAACGTATTGTTAATCTATTATATAGTTAACTAAATCAAGAAAGAAAACGTCAAGTGGATATTTCAATTTCAGCTCTTTTCCGCTCATGGACACTTTGGTTGATATGTATACTTTGGTTGATATGTATACTTTGGTTTATAGGGTCATATAACTTTGGTTAGGTTTGATGCCTAAAAGGCCTAATGTAACAAAAACTAACCTAACAAAATTAAAAAACTCCAAAAACACGGTAGAGTACATGCGATAAAGTACTCAGAACTCAGCAGGAAAAGTTGGGTATGAAAAATGGCAAAAAATATAATCGACCTTGGCAGGACTCGAACCTGCAACCTCCAGATCCGAAGTCTGGCGCTCTATCCATTGCGCTACAAGGCCCGTTATAACGGAATATACTATTTAGGCATAGATAATCCTAGCTAATCGGTTATCTCAACTCGGGTTTTCTTCCACGTCGCCGATTGTTGCTCAATATTTGCATGTACCATGCGGCAGTAGTGCAGAGTGCAGTAAACTGTTCTTGGAACTCAATGAATAATTAGTGCGTCATTTCATTATGAATATTAGCCAATATTCCGTATTATGGCCTCGGCAATCGTAAACCTAAATCTCCTTCAGATAAAGTTCATATTTAACATATAAGACAAATTAGCTACATAATATAAATCATTAGTACATACTGTATACTTAGGTTTAATTACTATTGACAATTCAGAATAATAATTATTAGGTACATATTGTGCATCTGCAAGAGCTCTCAGTGCAGATATTCACAACTAAAACTCGTTGAATTAAAATACAATTTACGTGTTCTGCTAAATTACATCTACAGATACAATTAATTAGGGTAATATTAGGATATTCGTGTATTCCTTCCATCCATTATTAAAGCATATTAAAGCAGATTAAAAGGCTATTTGTGTTTAGGATTTATATATATCCCAAGGAATAAAGATTTAGGATGCAATATTGACCTAATTATTACCACTATTTCATTTATATTGTTAAAACAATATTGTACAACGATGAATTCTTGAAACGGCAATTGAGTTATAGCGCCAAATGTGTCAGCGTGCGTGTATTGTGTTTGTTGGTGTGTATTCGTGGTAGTACATAGTAGGTATGTATGTACATATACGTGGGGTTGGTTGTAAGTTGAAATATTTGGTAATGAAATGAAATGACTGAAGTAAAACGTAATTAGTACAGTATACAATAATTTACAATAATATGTTTCATTTCTGAATGTTTATTTTAATGCAGTTTCAAGTTTGAATGATTTATCATGAGCCATGTATATTTAATTCCATTCTGACATTCCGGTTTTCATTTTAGATTTCTTGATTAAGCTTTTATCATTTAAACAGTCAAGGTCTCCATCTCTTCAATGACATCTTCTTCAGGTTCATCCGTTACCTCCACAACTTTTTTCCGGGTGCATTGCACCACGTCGTAGAAATTGGGTGACCATCCATCAAAGCTCAAGAATTCATTTTCCATTTCAGCGATGGTCTGTTTCAAAAAATGGTCGTGTATGAAATCTTAGTTTTACCGAAATACATAGTTTGTTATATTGAACGTTAGGATTAGGAAGAAGTCACTTTACCTTCGTTGTATACAAACACCGAAGTTTCTTGCTACCACAAACCACACGGTTGATTCCATACTTTGTAACTTTTCGAACATTACGGATATTCAACAGTTCCAAAATGGGCATATTCTGACCAATCATTTCCAAGCCGTTGTCTGTGATCTGTTTGTTAAAAAAGACGGTGCGTAACGATTAAGTCGTACTGTTACAGTACACTCGGTAGAATTGATACATCGTTAAGGTTGAATTTTAAGGTCACTTTGAAATACGCATAAGGTTACAAAACAAATATACTTCTTACCCGACCATTGTTAGACAAGTTGAGAGTTTTCATGCCCGGAATATTAAGGGACTCGAACAGTGCAATGTCCGAAAGGCAATTTCGAGAAAGATTGACGTGTTCCAGATCTAGCAATAAATTATACATTATACAAACCGGTATAAATACATGCGTCGGTGTTTACGTATATTTATTTGTAACATACCAGCAAGCCTTGAGAACAACGGTCGCGGTTTACCCTCATCGGTATTTGGATTTTCGGTCAGAGCTCGACCAAAATACGTTTCGGCATCTGGCAAGGCGGATGCAGGAGCATGGACAGCGTAAAGGTAGTTGAGAGACTTCTTCAGCCCTTTCAGGGCCTTCGCATTCAATCCAGTGATATCCTCGTCGAAGAGATTACAATTGGTCAGTGCAAGAGTTTTCAAATGCGGCATTTTATAAGTCACAGCTTCAATCAAAGGTTTGACCGGATACAACCATGGACCGAAGAACTCAAACTTTGTCAGATTTTGAAATGAATTGATCACAGCAGCCTGAAAGTAATGTATTTGTATATGAATTTCATATCCTAATATCACTAATTGTACCAGATCATACCTGCTGTTCCGGTTCGGTGAAAACATTGAACAGTCCTTCACCAGTCACCAAGCTCCCTATCGTAAGGCTATTCAGATTGCTCGGAAACTTAGCCAGAAAATTCGGAGCAATATTGCTATTCAGTCCGGCCAAAAGTCCAGGCTTGACCTCCGCATCTGTCCCCACTCGGATCGTCTTAACGACCTTGGCGTCGACCATCTTCAAATCATTGACTTCGAAGGATTCCAACAGAGGCATTTCAGTGAGATTCTCAAATTCCATTTCAGACTCCAAAAGGTTACCGTAGAAGTTGATCGAGAGTGTAACCAGAGATTTCCGAACCGGAACCAAAATCCGATCCAAGTCAACAGGTTTGAAAGGTCGATTGAAGTGGAGGGTCAGATGAGCCAAGTCTCGTCCATTTTTCCGAAGAAATTGTACGAGGGTGTCGTAGATATTATCCGGTGGGTTGTTCATGTCTTTGAGTGGATTGTAGTCATCCTTCGGGATTTCCACGTAGAGTTCTCGAGGATAAAATCCAACGTCCCAGATTTCGGTCATGAGGGCGAAATAACTGCCTTGATAGGCGTTATTTTTTAGAGTCACACTCTTGACTGTAGCTGCGTTTGCGCGAAGGAGCTTAGAAAATCCGACCTGAAATTTGGCGAAGCGACTACGCAGAAGTTTTTGATTTTCCACGGTTTCTTGCTCATTTTTGTAGAAGCAGTTTCCAAGGCTGATTGAAGAAAGGCTTCCTGTAATCAATTAATAATGCGTTATTTGTGTCCTAACCTAAAGGTTTACTTCGATAATCAATATTATTTGTTTTAAATTGTTCACATGGGCTTACCAGTACGATGAACCAAATAATCCAGGAAGCAGGGTTCAAAGTCAGAGGTATTCTCCACAGTAAGACTCTTGAGCGGTTTTGGAAAAACGCCATCACGAGCCCAGTTATGCGGGAAAACTTCACGTTCAACATGTTGGTACGTCAAGTCCCGGAGCTTTGCATTGTTCAGCCCAAGCGTATTAAGTTGCGGCGTGTTGTTGAGAATCCAGGCAAATCCATCGCATTCCAGACTCGTATCGGAAATGCTCAAATGGGTCATGTTCTGTGCCACATGGAGCCAGTAGACTTTGAAAAGGGACGAATTGCGGCAGTAGCGGAATCGTCGGAGAGCAAAGTGCTTCCAGGTCAAACATCTGTCCAAGCTCAGGCCCTTGGCTTTCTGGTGCCAGCTCGCACTCATTACAGCCCGGGAATGTTCTCGGCGTAACGGATTTTCACATATTTTGAAGTTGAAGTAACGATTCACCTGTCGGAAAGCCATCATGTCTCGGAGACTCAGGAAAGAACAGAGATACTGGACCAGTTCCTACGGTAAAGATGGCGGATTAAGTTGGCATTTTATTGAATAATGGTATGTATGTAGTATGTACCCATAATTCAAAATTCTAAATGCGTGCAGACATGGTGCAGACACATATAATGCAAAGTACAAAAGTCTACATTCCAGCGCCATCTAGTACTACAAGTGCAGACTACAACATTGCAATTCACTCTTAATGTGTAATCATAGAGGTATGAAGGTAGTTCTTAGTAGACTAGAGTGGAAATATCGGACTTTTCGGTTCTAAACTGACTTTATTATGAAGTCTACACGAATCGCGGTGTATTCCAGTATCCGTTGACAACAA
>JAQFYT010001356.1:0-16903 GCA_034694925.1 Ceratophysella denticulata
GCTTGCGTACGGTTGACAACATTACGCATTACGCGACAACGCGACGGGCCATGGTTGCCATGGCTACTCTTGCTAGTTATTATTATTATTGAAAAGGCTACAACTAAATAACACTCGGCATCGACCCGCGATCGCAGATCTTCGTCGTCGCCGTGAAAAGTTTAATTGTGGCACCTGGACGAATAACACCCAATCTCAAATTAATTTTATTTACATGCAAATCATTCCAAACACGCGAATAAGAAACAGGTAACCCTTTTGTAGGGAATACAAGCAAGCCGATGCAAAGAAATGCAGGTACATAGCAAAATTAATTTGTGTCCGCTATCTCCTATAAATTGGCTGGAGCTATTTGGATCGTCAATAGCTTAAAATTCTTTTAATTCTGCCCGCTATTTAATAGGGTACCTTTGGTTGACTTCTGATACCGTGGCCATTGACTCGTGTCAAAAATGGGTCAAGATTAAAAAATTATTTATTCTCTATAAAGTCATGCTCTTTAGACTACTAACACAGGGGGAGGAACCGGCCACCCTCCAGTTGACCCCAGGTCAAAGTCAAAATTTGATCCTTCGTTTTTATAGCATATATTCTGCGTACCCCGACCCCTAAGCATGGAACTTTAGACAAAAGCAGTTAAACCTAAAATTGACGCTCCGTTAAGTCCCCAGGTCAAGGGTAAAAAGGTAACCTTTGTTCTTCGTACATTTGTAGCGTGCTGCTCTTGTGTTTTGTAAGGCTGCAATTTAAAGTGCCCGACTTATAATGTAAAAGTGCTCGGCAACATGACTTCTTTTGCCCGATTTTAAATAGACGGAATAGCACCACCAAAATCAAACATTGTGTTGGGGCAAATATCAAGATATTTAGCTGGGACTACTTGTTTTCAATATGTTTGTTTCATTTGTATTTGCAGTACAGATATATCTGTGCCAGTACGTTTGTGTTTTAAGTCTGGTTAATGCCATAACCTAAACGCCCGTTATAAACATCGAAAATTAAATATTTTTATGCTGTTACTAGAACAAAATTTCACGCTCTTTCCAACGGTGATATGTAACTCTTTCTGAAACAAGTTGTGGTAAAATAAAGTGTCGAATTTTTAAAGAATTGCAATCTGACATATTATACGAGTTCCAAAGAACAAATAAATATCACCATTTGAAAGACAATGGAATTTTGTTTTAGAAACAATATTAGGATGCTTAATTTTCTATGTTTATAACTGCCGTTCTGGGAAATATAAATTTGTTTCAAACAGCCTGAAGAAATAAGTATAAGTCGGGCAAACGTACACGTCGTCGGTCAAAAAAATTCATTTTGTCGGGAACATTTACATTTTAAGTCGGGCACCTTAATAATTAGCCGTTTTGTCCTAAGCGAGAGCGGTGTCGAGTCGACCTGGATTATGTTCATTGTGTGCTTGTCACATACTCACGAGGGGTGAATGACCTCTCATATGCGACACTTTAGCACTACAACTTTCTGATTTAGTTTACTAGATTAAGAATATGCTGTAACTCATTTTGACACTCGAATAAAGGCCAATCAAATCAAATCAAAAACACTCTCCTATGGGTATAACATAGAACTACAACTATGGATAAAACGAACGTTTTTAATTTTTCAATATTTCTGTCACAACAATAAGGTGGTTACTAGGTCAAACAATTTAACGTTTGAGATTGGGTGCTATATTTAGTCGAAGCCAAATTGGTAAATTTGGGATATTGGATATCCAGAACAGGAGAACAGGACTTTATAGCCACCTTCTTGGTCGAAGCTAAAATTGGATAACAGATTTACACACATTCAAAACTTTATGCAAGTGAGAATAATAGTAACAGAAAGCGGAAGCAGTTATATCACACTCGGGTCTTTGTCGTTTAGTCGTTTTCGTGTTTCATCTACGGACAGAAATATTTGTCTTACATAGATTAAACGCGAGCCATTCCTGTAATCAACAAATATGTTTAGATTCGTACTTAACGATCGCTGAAGTGCATGAATTCGGATTGGCTTTAAAATGATCTATCGAAGAAAGTTCTCCGTGCGACGAAGAAAATATGTGCAATTATTCCAGCAATGAATCATCTAATTTACTGGAGGAGTATTCTTAACACGTCCTGGAAGTAAAAAGTAAAAACCTAATTCCTTATTAGGGTTAATAAATAAATTCAAAAATAAATTTTGTTTCATTGGTTCTCTCGTGTTGCCAGTAGTGAAATTTTCACCGCTGTTTGAAATACTTGTCAAACATTTTTACCGAATCTACAAGAAAAATTCAGACAAATCATCAAAGTTAATTCAGCTGTGAAAAAGTGTGTAAATCGAGGAATTGAAACTCAATTGGCGGGTTGCGAATGAACTCAAAAATGGAGGCAGAAGAAACAGAAGAACAAGAGATTGTTAGGAAGCGGCAACGGAGACCACCCTGTATTTGCTGCTCATTGTATATTTTTTCTCTTGTCGTCTGTGGTCTAGAAATTGTAAGTTTATAATGAAAATGGAAATTATCCTGTTAAGCAATTGAATTAAAGGTATTTCGTGTGAACATTATAATTTTTGACTCAGCAGACGGCAAGCATTACTTACTTAGTTCTCCATCTCATAAAATTTTTGAACGTCTTAGAAGAACCACCTGAAGATCACAAGCCTCATCGTGGTGAGTGTTATTGTTACCATAATATGTTAATATATCAGTACCTACGCTCATTTCCACACCATGAGAATTTATAGATACATTTAATCATAATCATTCACAGCCATATTCTATGGAACCATGATCTGTCTTCAAGCGTCAAGCCTTGTCTTCTCATCGCTGCTCCTGTACAGCACTTTCCAGGTAAAGAAACCACAAAACACGCTTGAATTTCAACATTTTGATAATGTCTTGTGTACTAGAATGTGTGTGCCTTTCCTAGTATAATCTCACCTGGAACAGGTTGCTATGTTACAATACTTAAGTACCTATCTGAACTGAAATATTAACTTTGGCATTAGTACCTAGCATTTACGATTTGTTTTAATTCATGGTTTCGTTCTTGTACACAACCCGAAATATAGAGGATAAAGACCGTTGTTCGAGTATGGTGTTACTACGCGGCGATGTCAGCGATTTTCGACTTTGTGTTACTATTGCTGATTGGAATATGGGAACAGAGCTTTCCATTTCATTCGCTCTACACGCCGTTCAGGTGCTTCTTCATCCACGTCGAATGGGAATTCTACAAACTCCTGAAATGGGAATTGGAGTCAGAAAAGAAGCAACTCCAAGATCCTCCTGTTTTGCGATCCATTGCCAGTTTACTTTGTATGATGCCTGACCGTCTTTATGAGAAGATTGGAAAACTAAATAATAGTGCAAAAGTCGAGCCAGAAGCCAGAACAAGATCCTTTGATTCCCCTTCAACGCTAAACGAGTTCCATGAAATCGATGATGCAGTAACTTAGATTAAATTACGACTAACGTTTTTAAAAATTTTGTACTCGTAGAGGCTTATTTTATGCATTTTTAAAACCCTTCACTAGCCTACCTTGCATTACAATGTGCCAGTTGCCAGTGTTCATTTTCAAGAGCTCGGCACGCCAGTCTCCAGGCTGAGAACTGGCCCTTGAGAGAAGCGAGAAATATGCACATAAAGCTCTAATTATCAATGCAGCTCACAATGTGCATCTTGTATAGTTACATTTAGTTTATATACCTGGATTTTTGTAATACTTCTAACTCCTGCTTGGTGATATATAATCTTCCCACTAATTAATAACTTAGTTTTTCGCGGCGTTTGCTTAGCACTTAGCGTGTACAATTTAGGAAACAGAATAAAAGCCTGCATAACAATTAGCTATCTATGTACATATTTGAATTTATATCTTTCACATTTGTCACATGTTATCATTAGAGTGGACTTAATGTCACGAAAACAATCATGTCTCCCAGATGTAATTCTTAAGCACATTGTTCCTTTAGGTTTTTTGGCCTTCTGAATGAGTGCATTGCATTGTAGGGTAAAGTTCTGTTCGATGATAGCCATATTATTTCAGTATCATAGTAGTAGTACTACTGTGGCGTATGGCTTCCCCAAAGATTTACGGACACATTTTCATTTCCCCATATGCTGTGCAGGCAAGAGTGCAGAGATAAATCCTTCCACAGCCGGATATAATAATGAGTAAGTATGCGTAAGCCATTATGGAGCCTGATTCCCGAAATACCCGTCGACGGAGGGACACCAGTATTGACAGTGTAGCGAGCGGAGTATAGGTTCGGCGGAGACAGGGCAGCAGGAGCCAGGCAGAGGCAGGATATCTCTGCGCTGTTATCGTACATCGTTCGTGTACAATTCAGGAGTGTTAGTGTGTGCGGTGCAGGGATTTTCCGGGGAGATGCTGGTGGATGGAAGAGGTCTCTCTCCGCTTTCTCATATATATTTATGCACTGTCAAAGGGTCTTTGGGTTTGGTTAGTGGATGGGATTGCCTATGGGCTCTTCTGTTTCTGCGTCTGGCGGAGGTGACACCACCGAAGTAGGGAGAGACGCTTTTCTCTGTCTTGAAATAGAATACCCGGGGTGAAGTCGTTTCATCTCTCTGCTCTACTATATTTAGCCCGTGCAGGGCGAGAGAGAGACAACATCTGCACACTCCTTCCTGCCTTTCCGGATCCTCTCTCCCAAACCCTTCCCAGACTCCGAGAAAGAATCAGCTCTCAGTCTAGTCCCCTTATCGCTCACTCCAGCTCCATTTACAACACCGCACCCGATAAGTAAGTCTTCTTACCTTAGTCCTCCAACCTCGCTCACACACAGCCTTTTTACATATGTATAAGTACCTACCTGGCCAATTCATATTTCCCAAAGTCCGCAACGTACCCCACCTGCTATCAGACTTTTACCAAACCTTTTTCCTCCGATATTCCGATAAAGCAATATGACCCGACTTTAATACGTCTCGGGATCGAGAGCTTCCTTTGGCCCCAAAACAACCACAAAGTAAATGGGGCGATTTAATCTGGCATTATCCCAAACCTCGTGAGTCATTCTTTGTGAAGAACAGAAATAGATGGGTACACATGACTTTTCCATTTTCAACCCATTCATATTTTCACATTTAGTTAAAACGCATCTACTTACTAGACAGAACAACCGGAACAACGTGTTTCGAGTACATGGTCAGGAGTCAGTAGGACTTGAATGGTTTGTCTATACACGGCAGAGCTAACAAAACAACGCTTGAAGCAGCAGAGCAACACAACCTGAACACGAGTGTTTTCCAGTGTTTTCTATCCAAGCCCATCCAAGCCAGTCTTCGATTTGTGTCTCCATTCTGGAACTTTCATTCCTGTTAATTATTTCGTTGTCACCTGTAGATGTTTGGAGATTTAAGTTAGTGGCATTGTTGGTTTGGTTTGGACTAGAGTTAGGCGGAAGCAGCGGAAGGGTGATTTCGACACCACGGTGAAGCGTTCAGGGGAGAGCCCTTTGGGGGAGCCGCCCACAAAGAAGCGGCCTGCCCTGGAGATTCTCCCGTCCGCAGCACGTGCCTTCTACGTCCCACCTATTCTTCTCCCAGAGGACGCACTCCAAATGCTCATGCCAGCCTTCAGCTCCGCTCCGGCCGGAGTCACAGGTAAGAAGAACCAGGACGTTATTGATTATTGATTACGCTGATTTACATCAAGCATAAATCTAATAAGACCTCTTTCGATGGAGATTTCCAACTTCCAACCAAATCTACCGAGTCTCATCTTCAGACGCATTCGCATTTTCCATGTGTTTTATTTTATTACTAAGATGTATTTAATTTTGTATGTACCTATCATTATGATGCATGCCTTAATTGCACAAACGATTTCTCAATTGAATCATTTATCCCCTGGCATTTTAAATTTTTATTTAGAGTCTAAGCTTTAAAGCGCAATTCATGTTTGAAAATATATTTAGTTTGATTGCACTTTGGAATAATTAAATACTCTGTGGACCCACACGTAGGCCAAGCGCAGCTCTCAGTGGCTGAAACTGTTGGATTACAACAGAAAGATACGACCTGGACAAAGCTCTTCGTTGGAGGCTTACCATATCACACCACGGACACAAGCCTCCGAGATCACTTCAAAGTATACGGAGAAATCGATGAAGCCGTTGTAATAACTGATCGTCAGACAGGGAAGAGTCGTGGTTACGGATTTGTAAGCTCCTATAATATCCTGCCCCTCGATATAGTTTATCTAACTAATTTTGTTGGAATTTTGTTATCTTTTGTGCAAAGGTCATCATGGCGGAGAGAATTTCTGCGGAACGAGCTTGTAAGGAGCCGAACCCAATCATTGATGGGCGAAAGGCTAACGTGAACTTAGCAATTCTTGGAGCGAAGCCGAGAGGAAATGCCGTGGCTGCTGCTGCTGCTGCTGGTAAATTGAATTGTTGTGAGTCTATCACTATCGTACCTTGAGCGAGATTTTGATCGTGCATAATCCTTCCTATTATCTTGGAGTTGAGAGTGTGCATTTTGCCGTGGATTATTGAGTTGCCACTACATAAAAATTTGGAGTTTGGACTTTTTTTTTATTTTGCAAACCACACTTTTTTGAGCTGTGCAAATGCTAATTTGTATTTTTGAACTCTGTAACTCCCTGTGACAAAACTCTCTCAGCCTTTCTCGTTATTATTACTCAAACCTAATCAAATCATGAATGTGCTCTTTGGTAAAGAAGCCGATTTATTAGTATGTGTCCAGGAATGGTACTTCGGAATATCCATCTTACTTTTTGCGTGTAGCTATTAGCATTTCCTTGCTCAATGTGTTTAGGCTGAACATCGTATAACCAGATTTCTGCGATCAATAACTTTAGGTCTTAAGAAATGAGTAAGCAAATGCACAAACGTAATTCCAGCATCAATATTGCAATTGGTCGCGTTAACAGGTGAACAATTTTTGTGTTCGGCCGCTCTGGTCGCATTAAGGTTGTATTCAAACGAATTCGAACTCACCCAAATTGGTAATTTTAGCCTTTACACTCAGCGTCAACTGGTTTCCTCGCTAACTTTCGCACCGGATATTTGAGTGTACCCATGACGAAAATTGACGACGAGACCCGTCAGCGTATTGCGAGCATTGACTAGACTTATCAATTTCCGTGAAGTTTCAGTTTGGTAATGTATACCTTACGATGTACAGCTTTATAATTCCAATATGATCCGGATCCGTAATTATTTGGTTTGCCACTAAAAGAATGCCTAGTGAGAGTGATTTTTATTGTATAGCTACGTTTCCCTTCGTACGAGCCGGGTATCCTGCTTCACTCTTGGCTTCCAACTACGGGTAAGTTTTGTTGCAATGTGTAGAGCGCACAACTAATAGAATCAGTTTGGCCTTTTATGTGAAGAATTCGATATTTTGTGAGATAATTGTTCCCTGTTTTTTGGTATTTCCTTTTAATTTTATGTGCAGTATTGTGACTTAAATCTAATTGGGGATTCAATTCCTTGGGCAAAACTTCCGATTTCTGATACTGTCCAGAACTTTTGTTAATGCGGCTCATTACTATCAGATAAACGACCAGCGGAAATCTTTATTAACTCAACTATTTTTAACATGATTCTTTATTAAAGGCTTCCGACAGCTGCAGCTGTGTATCAACAAGCTTCGCCATATCAGCAAGCAGCGTTGCTCCCGTCAAGTCAGTTAGCCACGGCGTTAGCAGCAAGTCAGTTTTACGACTATCACCAGCCAGCCGCCGTGACAGCGGCCCAGTTCCCGGGAGCTCACTTTGGACAAACCTTTGATCCTTACGCAAGCTACTTGGCTGCAGCTCAGGCTCAGGCTCAAGCACAAAGTCAGCAGCATGCAGCGGCCGCCGCTGCATACGCAGCATATTTACCAACAGCTTCAGCCAATGCTACCGCCGGAGTTCTCAACCCATATGCTCAAGCCGAAACCAGAATGCAGTAATTTCAGGTTCTCAAAACGTTTTACACCTCCGAATAATAAGTTAAAACTGGAGTAGGCACATCAACGTCGTACTTATAACCATATTATTAAATAAAAACTCCCGCCAAATTGGTAATGTTAGCTCATGGATACATTATATGGAAGCTAACTTTGGTCAATCTTTATAAATTTAATTCCACCGACCGTTAAAAGGAGTAAGCTTTAAAGTTAGTCAAACCAGGCCATCTTATTCCCTTAAATATTTGTGCCAAACCTAGAATGTTATCAGTTAATCTTGCAAATATACCAAATATAACATTTATAAATTATTCTTCATATTAAAATTCACAACATAATAAAGGTAAAAGCAGCAGTATTTGCAAGCATTCGCATTTAGCTTTCGACCCACGTATTATTCCCGAGTAATTGACCTATTGGGAGCGAATATTTACGTCTAAAACCAATCAAAAACCATGTATCCAATAGCCATCATATTACGAATTTGGCGTCAGTTTCAATTTAGTAATTGTAGATTGTAGCCTGAAGAGCTGAAGATTCTACATTCATTGTACATTGTACGATGCCTTACTTTTACAAACAGAGAGTTCCAACTTGTATTTTATCTAATCCAATTCACATTTGTAAGTAAAGTGAATCTCTTTGACAATCAGCCAATGCTGCGTTTCTATATGTAGTACATCTATGTCATGTAAACTACGTCAGTTCAATGGCTTTGTATAGTCCGTGCCAAAGCAATTATAAGTCAGAGCTTGATTGGTGTATGTATTAGTAAAGGAAAGTCGCTACCATTAACTTAATCACGGTATACATGGACTCATACCGATAGAATATAAGTAGAAATATGAGCTATCACCGAGGTTTAGTCCTACGATTATTTAAACAATAAAGAGCCAGGCTATGAGGAGTTATCAATATTGCCAGGCTTCAAACCCTGTGCTAATCGAGAACAGATCAAATTTTCTAATGGACTTTATATTAGCTGAAACACCGTTGTTATAGTAAAGAGATAAATATGTAAATACATAGAATTGTCTATACTGCAAATTGCAAGGCACAGTTATACAGGAAAACTTTATCCATATCATAATTCGTAATGTAAGCAGACAAATACATAGTTCTAAATTCGAAGGAAAATAAAATTGTCAAGCAAAATAACACATTACATTATGGTTATCTTATGCACTGCTTTCTTTAAACGACCGAGTTGGTTGTAATAAATAAAATGTACACCGGAAATAGTTTTCTTAAGTTGGTGGTAAGTACTACTATGTACTACTTCTTAAAATAACGGAATGTTATTTCATCGGAATCTAAACTAACAAAAATTCGAACCCTATTTCTTATGGCTAGATATTATAGCAGAGAAATGGCGTCTGTTGACTTTTATTTTTTCGGCGTACTTGGCAAACGATTTTATTCCAGTGGCTATTGCATAAAAATTCAACCACTACTATAATTATGTTTTCATATTTTATGTGTAATATTTCGTAAAACTATTTAATTGTCTATTCTTCCGCTTCTATTGTATGCCATCGATAATTTGTTCTTCAGAATCCGTTTCCAATTCTGTTGTGGCTTCAGGTTTGGAAGATGTCTTTTTCCTGGTGTTTAACCATTCATCATCATCATCGAACACTTTAGATTTCAGTGTCGTAGCTTTAGTTGTAGCTTTAGTTTTTTGAGAGATTATTGGTCGACCCACAATTGAGCCAAGAATTTCCTTCACGCCAACTCGAAATGGTGACGGTATAAATGCGAGGGATCCTTCCAAAAATTTATTCGCATTGTTTGACGAAATTCCTTGTAGTAGACCATCGATACCGTCTGCAACGTCCTTAATCCGTGGTACTGGAGCACTACCTTCTTCTTCGTCCTCATAATCCTGTCGAGCGCCTTGGTCAAACACAGAATTCTTCCTGGAACTACTAGAAGGAAGTACCAAAACTGCTCCATCAGCCTAACAATAAGAATATGAAATTTCACTGGATATGTTCTCTTCTCTGGTGTAGTGACGTGTGACCTTTCAGAGACTTATTAGATTAACGTGTATTTGTTTAAAAATTCAGTCTTACCTCCTGTTTGAAGAATATCGACGAGAGTACTAACAGACTGAGACTGAATTTAATTTTCCTAAAATTCCACGAGTTCATATTAGGTACTAACTTTACTTTGATTGTACTTCAGAAGCGATTTAGAGATGCAGTAGTGACACTATATCGTAAGTTATAGTCGTATCGTAATTTGCTAAATAATCCTTTCCAAAGTATTGTTAAGATAATCTTCGCCCGTTCAAGAAAATTCAAGATGTCGAAACAGCTTTCAAATTATGATAACTTAGGAAATAATACGTTGCATCTATATTTATAAACTATTCTGGGATCTGGGTCATGCGGTATTATTTATTCACAAACTGTAATTAGTACAAATACAAAGTAACGGTTAATACTAAAGGTATATGTATGGCTTTTGCACATCTGGCCATCCTGTCTACAATTAATAAATCGTACATATACCTACATCTCAATACATGACATACCGACTCGACCTTCATCTTTGTAGGTACCCCGAAATCCATGTTACAAAAAAGACCGAAACCCCAACACCTTCACTCCCAAAAAATTGATACTCTCGAACGGCATTATTCAACCTGATCCCATATCCATTCCCAGCTATCATTTAAGTATTGGACTAAATATTTAGATCAGCTATCAGTCGCCTTCGTCATTTGGTGTGAAAATAATTCCAATCCAATTGGTTTACTTACATATTTAGAATATATTTATAAATATTACCTAGTACATTGTACGCATTAAATGCATCAACCAAGAGAAAATACGTGCTCACAGCACCTCGGCTCTAGTTCAGAGCAGAATGTAAGATGACGACAAGCCGGTAAATCCTACAATTCGAGCCGAGTTTTTTTTTAACTTAAAGGACAGTCATGTATCGAATTTTTGTTAATTGGAGTTAGGTTAGGTTAAGTTCCTCGGAATGCCCGACCTCTGCGCCCGTTATTCTAACCTAATCTGACTTTGAATTGGTCTGACTGCTCCGGTAAAAAAACGACGGCTAGAATTGTAAGATTTACTGTCTATTTATAATGAAGTAGGCAGTGTTAAAGTAGGTAGATCGGATTTGGGAACTAAATCTATCACGGACGTCGCATAAAAAGATATTTGAATGACTTTTTAAATGGTGTTGCCAAAAGCTGCATATAAATTTTGTTTCCTGGACATTTTTTACAGTCTTTTAAGTCCATATTCAGTGTCAATACTTTTATGATCGCGCAGAGAGTTTGCTCCCAAATCAACAAGTTTGAATACAGTTTCTGCATTTTTAGTGCTCTGAAGATTTTGAGAAAGAAAAAACATATTCGCTTCATAATTCATAACTTTCAGTCATCGTACAACGATTTTGCTGTGTGATGTATGGCAAAGGAGAAATTGGAAAGAATAGATAGAAGGAAGGAAGGATGCTCGCTGATGGACACAGACGGACGGCGTGGATCATTCCGTAGGACCTTCTGGTCTGAAATTCTTACTACCACGAGAAAAATGCTTTGCACTTAATTAGCATCACAAAGATTTTATGAAGAGAAAGTAGAAAGTACAACGAGTAGTGCGACACAAAATGTGCGACATAGGACATACCTTAACCTCTCATATACATTCTATTTTCTCATACCTATCATGCTGGTTCTACCCTGAAGAAGTGAATAAACGCTATTAAGAATTGAATCACCCAGTCGGTGCATTAGATTTTAATTAATAATGTTGTGAGTGACTGCGTCCGTCCGTCCGACCGAATTCGTTTTATTCCTGCATTTTGTCTTGCAACTTTCAACCAACAACACATCCTAAAACCAATCCAACTCGTGCGGTTCATGCCTTTTGATATACACTGACTGGATTTGAGGCTTTTGGCGGGGAAAATTTAGCCCCAACAGGACCGCACTTAATTTTGATTGACCGACGCAGTTCGCGATGTGTTATTTTTGTTCTTCCAACATCACCAACAACCTTTGACTTTGACCTTCACCATTTCGTCATCCAGATTTCATCTTCACCATTAACAAAAGGAGATTGAACCTGTGATTTGAAGTCCCAACAATCAAAATCGTTTTCAGTTGTGCAACATAAAAATCGAATGCAACACACACTCAAGTACTTATTCAAAACATGGCCAGTCCTCCAGATGTCATAAAAACTAACTTTAGTAGCCCAGTTCAGCGTATATGAGACTTTGCTAGTTTTAATTTAACCCTCGAAGCCCTGACAGTTGACAGTGTATATAATTTTAACACACTTTTGACTTTTTAATTTAATTAATTTCTGAAGAAAATTTTATCCTAGGCGCTTGGGATTTTCGGTATTCCTCAAACATGCGTTCACCCATATATATACTTGCCAAATTTTAGTCCAAACAACCTCGTATATTTTAAGTTATAAAATATCTAGTTCAGATTGACCGAAATTCCCCATGTTAAAAAGAGAAATATCCGTAATCCTGACTTTGTATATACAAATATACACGTAAATACAACATTGAGTAAATACGCTCCAACGTTATGTCAAATGGTATATAAATATGACCCAGTCAGGAACGCATACGAATAAAGACCAGGCCTTTGAGGGGTATGGTATTTACGTACAACTTATGCGGTTGAAATTATTTCTAGAAAATGCTGCTGTACCGGAGTGCAAGTTCAGGATATTGGACAGGCTGGCTCCTCCCATTCGCCTTCTTCCTGAGCCAAACCTCCCGAGGATCACACATCCTGTTGCCCATCGTGGCCGTCAACACACTTTTCCTCTCCTTTTCATATTATTCCAAGGCCAATGTCATCCTCTACATCGAAAGACTTAAGTTCCTCAATATTGTTCTCTTTCTGATGACATTCATCTGTGGAGTTTACATGGGAGGTATGCTGTATACCCGGCATTGAACTTTCTTGATCGATTCACACGAATGTGCTTTAAGTATCTTGTTAAAAACCGCCTAACACTAAAACTGTTAATCCACTCCACAGTTGCACCATATGACATTTTTATATATGTCTCAATTAACTTCGCCCTGCCCTACGTGTTCTACAACATTATTCGCTACTATCCACGGAGTTTCACGTTCGGCGAAGGGCTTATTGTCACTCAGGCTTTTATTTTCACATTTTGGAACTGTGTTGCGACGTTGCCTTCGCCTCCAGAAGACCTGAGCCAAAGTCCAGATGGAGAAGTGGTCATTATTATTGTGCAGGTATTCTATGTACTTCTATTTCGACCTAGCTGAGACAAAACTGAAGTTCATTTAATTCTAATCAAATACTCTCGCTTAAAATAGGCTGGATTCATATGCATGATTTTAGCCACTCGACTGCTAGTAATCGCAACGAAACCATGGACATTCTTATTTACCGAAGAATTCTTTTGTATATGGGGAAAATGCTGCCTTATCGGAATGGTATATCGTATGAGCACAAATGATTTATGGTATCTAGTAGACTGGGCCATAAAGTTCTTCTTGGACCGAGTAAGTTCTTTTTTATTATTCAAGTTTTGCAAATTGCAAAGCTTTATTTCTTAATTTTAGTAACGTACTTAACTATTACTCATTACACCAAGAAGGTATATCGTATTATGTCCGTCCAGTCTTGGAGAAAAATAAAGTTATTTTTGGCGTACGAGTAACTAGTATTGCAGACGCATCGTCGTGTATGATCTATGATCTATCTACACCTTCGGGGATCATACATGACAATGGTACCATCAAGTAGGTAACTGTTTGTTTGTCTTCTAGGCTGTGCTACTTTCGTACTGGATTATCTGTAGTGCAGTGGCGATTGGTGTTGTTTATTGGAAAGGTCAAGGCAGATCTCAAACGTCTACCACGGACAGAAAGTATTTTCACTTCCTGATATTGGCTGTCTATCTCCCTGGGATTTTAATTGACCGGAATTTACTGTATTTGGCCAGTGCAGCCATATTATACATTTTTGTAATAGTGGAGGTATTATATGTGTTCTTCCTTATCTTTAATTGATCACTTAGCAGTAATTAATTTCCATGTAACAATGACGTCTATTGTCTGTGTGTTTAGCTGATCAGATTCTTGAAACTCAAAGTACTTGGAAACCCTGTAGGAGAGAAAATTGACGAATCAATTGGAGCTTTCCGCGACCACCAGGATGAAGGAAGGCTAATTGTTACACCCATCTACCTGCTGGCTGGCTGTTCCGTACCGGTCTGGCTTATTGGTCTCACAAAAGTAAACTCATTAGCTGTGGATCCATTCGAACTGGCAGCTGCGTTTGCTGGGATCGTGAGTGTTGGAATTGGAGACACGTTTGCAAGTGTTGGGGGTTCGGCGTTTGGAAAACTCAAATGGAAAGGTTAGTTAGAAGAAGTGGATCTCATGTCTGCAAATATTTCCTTGTCATATCATCTTAAACTCAGCAGCATAATTCAATGTTGAATTTGGAGTTGAGAGTCCATCAAAATCAAAGGTAAAATGCTTCTTGGGATTGCTTTTTTACAGGGACGAATAAGAGTGTTGCGGGAACTGTTTGCTGCATTCTTTCACAGATGGTATTCGTGATATTTTTACAAGTTTTAGGTAAGAACCAAAACAATGTGCTGTGTCGCCGTGCGTGCCTTGATATTAAATTCTAATTCTAAACCTATGTCGTTATTCGTTTAATCTTTATTAGGGCTTGTCGTATTCACCCATGCTGTGCTCCTCACATTGGTTGTAGCTATTATTATCAATTCACTTGTCGAGTCACTGACGGACCAAATTGATAATTTGATACTACCACTCGTGACGTTTGATATTATTCTGGGATCAAGATTTTTACTTCAACTTTTTGTAGGGGAATTAAATCCATAATTTGCGCCAAAGAGTGATCAATCAAAATCCCTGATAATCGGTAGGAATGAGAAACCCAAGTAATGATTCCTCAAAATGTGATATACCAATTGTGATTCTACTTTCAGTTAGCTTAACTATTCGTAAGTACAAATACTTGATTTATTCCCTGTTATAAGTACATAGAGACAAGACGTGAAGTAATTCCCTTGTATTCTGGAACTAGCATAGATGCTGCCCAGCATTTATTTAATTTAGCCTTTATTTGTGTACTCATTCAGAACAAATTGTTCATTTGTAAGTACTAATAAAAATTAATACTACTACAAATACACTCTTACTCTCGAAGCTGACCTCTCCATCGTTTCTGCTGTTAATAACTTGATAAAACCATTGAGAACGTGATTTTGCTTATTGTGTTTCCGTTCAGTATGCTGAGCATCATCACAAATCACAAATCATAGACTTTTGTAGAATTTTATGGGGATATCACATCAGTAAGAAGTTTGGAACTTGAGGTCTCGGATCGCATGCGAATACAGATATAAATAACCTAGGAGGAATGTATGTATATATAGGTACTAGTACTGGATGCTCTTAAAATGCATGTCTTCATACTTGCATGTATAATGAGAGTGAAAGTTTGTGCGTTCTCCTTCCCCTTTCTCTTTCATTCATTGCGTATTCAATGCAGGTTTTCCAATAAGGAAGATGAATTTCAATTCCATGATCCATGATACCATGTCTACACTAGATGACTTCCTATTCTTATGTATCCAGGGATGCTGGTGCGTAGTGGCGATAGAAGATGAGTGTGTTTAATGTTTACTAGCAAGAGAAGCCATGGCAACCATGGCCCGTCGCGTTGTCGCGTAATGTTGTCAACGGTAAGCAAGCGCTCGCCCACAGTAGTAGTTGTCTATAATGTCTCAAAAGCCGCCCTTTCACTCTTTCACCTACACGTGTGTTACTGTTGACATATCAACGTGCCGGTGTGCACTACTTGTTTACAGGGACACAGCTTGTTTACTTCTTGAAAATATCAAAAAATTTGAATTTCAAGAATTTACCAATCATATTCGTACCACGCGGCTCACAGGCACACACACAGGCTCACAGGCACATCGGACATCCTACGAAAATATATATAAGATAGTATCAACTTCATTTCAAGTTGTACTTCTACTATCAATGGTTGAAAAAGTTATTTTAGAGAGATTTACGGAGCACCAATAATACAAAGAAATACAAACGGCCAGTAACATATACAGCAATTCCGAAAACAAGTGTTCAAATTCCTGTCATCTTAGCGGCTACGCCGGCAAGGGTTTCCGACAAAGAAAATGGCCGCTAAAAGTTACGTCGCTCTCTCCGACGGAACGACGGGTGAACCATCACCATCATGTATCATGTCCTAAGTTGTAAGTCCTGCTACGATACGATACGAGTAGTAGGTACATAGATGTGCATAGTTCTGCCGACGCGATGCACGCACACGCACACTGCAGTAGGGAGCGTGCGTGTGTTCCCTCTTTTCTCGCTCATCATCTTGCCTGCTCTGCCGCCGCGCCGGCACATCAACCATTATTATTGCTCATTCGTTGACGCTGCTGCGCTCTCTTTTTATATTTTTCTTGTACGTTTATCTGACGTGTGTTTGTCTTGTGTGCCGTTGCGCTGCTGGATATTTAATTGGTTTGACGTCATTCAGACTACACATTGCCCGAATCCATATTGCAATGTCGTGAGGTGAGATAAAGCAGTACATCCTGGCAAGGAACAGATATTTCCGGAAGTAATTACACCAACCACATTTGCATTTATATTATGTAAGGGATAAACCAGTAGGTGTGTGGGGGGTTCTAGTAAAGGGGCCTGCAAGGAGATGGTTTCAACCAAATTCAAGTTCGGTCCTAATGGCCCACCACCTTTGATCATCTACAACATACCGTTTGCGCGAAACCCCATAAATGAAGATTATCTTCCAAATGTTCAAATTATAATGGGGACCAAGTATCGAACTTATGCCTATACTTTGAGTAAGGCTGGTCATTTTACAGCTATATTTGTAACAGCAAGACATCTGTATCAGT
>JAQFYT010001357.1:0-16899 GCA_034694925.1 Ceratophysella denticulata
AGCTTCAAGTTGTTGGTTCCTCGCTCCGCTCAATTCCAGTTCGGCCCTACGGGCCCCGCCCCGCCTCAAGGGGCTGGAGGCGAATTTGTTCGATTTTAAAAAATTTCAAATTTGCAAGTTGTCCGAGATGAATTAGTGAAGCTTCAAGTTGTTGGTTCCTCGCTCCGCTCAATTCCAGTTCGGCCCTACGGGCCCCGCCCCGCCTCAAGGGGCTGGGGGCGAATTTGTTCGATTTTAAAAAATTTCAAATTTGCAAGTTGTCCGAGATAAATTAGTGAAGTTCCTAGTTGCTGGTTCCTCGCTCCGCTCGAATTTCAGTTCGGCCCTCCGGGCCCCGCCCCACCATTAAAGGTGGGGGCGGGTTGTTCGATGTCCGACAGCCTAGCCCGCGCCATTAGGGGCCTCGGGCGGGCGATACTCCATAAAGAAGAAGAGGCCTTGGGCAATGGCTAGGGCAACCCTATATCCAACCCTATATCCAACCTTATACCCTATATCCTATGCGATCAACTTTCTGCAATAACGCACTATAATACGAATTCACCAAAGCAGCATCGGCTTAAGAAGCCTGAAATACTTATATAAATACTGGCAAGCATTATCTTAAATGTGAATTATTGAATGAAACTTATTCATGCGGTCAAGAGCACTTAAAACAAATATTTCGTCGATGTTACTTTGAAATTTTTGCAGACAGGTATACCTTAAGTTTGCGGATTCGCTAAATAATCCAGTAGACACCCGGCTTCACAAAAAAGTTGAATCAATAGATCACAATCCAAAACGAGAACAACGGCGGAATATATACGCCTCATACGAATTCACCGAAGCAGCCTATCTCCTACATATGACTACGAAATATTAATCGAAAATGAAACAAAAAATGAATTCGTAAATCACATCAACTTGTCAATCAGCAATTACTGCTACTGTTCACTGATAAGTGAGGCTTGTTCATGACAAAAAATATAAAATTTTCGAAATTGAACAATTTTTGAATTGGAATTTTCATATTTCAACCAATTACAGGACGAATAAAAAGGGATGCCGCAGCGCCGCCTTGGGACTTTTGACGATCGTAATACATGCTGTAAAAGTAATATGTACTGTAAGCCATGAAAACATTAAATTACAAGCATGATATTGTTGGATAGCGATGGCAGTTAATAGTTCTATGTAATGACAATCATTTTGTCAGCCCTTAAGGCTGGAGGTTAACTTTTCAATAGCCTCTTAGCTATCCAATGACAAAATCAATCATAGATCCAATTACACGATTTTTATGAAACGAATCGTGGGAATAAACCTTATCTAGCTAGACCGCTTCCAATCCCAATCCATATCATGACAATATTCAACCAAATCATTCTTGGCGCCAAAGAACCACCTTACAGGAGCCCGTATTTTCGTGGAGAAGAAGTTAAAAAAAATTTGTGCACAAATAGTCAAAGCTGACACTTCCTGCTCTACTTTGTGGGCTCAAAGGTATGTATAATCTCTGACCGATCGGGCCGGAATTATGATTTTTTGCGAACGGTACGTATCATTATACAAATCTGTAAATTGTAAATGCCTACCGGGACTACTGGGAAACTCCTTGTTCTTCCTTATCTGTGTCATTCTAGATAACAATTGAATGAAATGAATAACAGCACTTTATAGCGTTATTTTTACACCCGACCGGTATTAGTAAGTACTTGTTATTGGCAAAGAGTGCGTGTGGACTGTGCCTGTTGGCGTTGAAATTATTCACTTCCATTTATACTCCTATTGTTCTACAATTACACACTATTTTCAATTCATTGTAAATGACGTGTTCGTCAAGTATGTACTAGAAAAGGCTTTCCACAGCCAGGGTAAACGCCCGCTATGTCATAATCCGGAATTGTTAGCTTCTAGATAGTGTTGAATAGCAGACTATAATAAACTCGATTGGATCACGTCCTGATTTTAATTTCCAATACCGGCGGAGTAACAAAGCCCGTCAATTAAATAAATGGATGTACTTTGATAATGAATTTTTCCTGTCGTTGTAACATATTAATTTAATTTTTAATATATCTCGTGGTCATAAAATGACTTCGCTGCAGCGTCCAACGTCATCAAAGTACATTTCCTATTTCCTGACAAAAAATTCATCGGTTCTAATCTCCGTGTATGACGCGTCATTTAAACGTATTAAAATTGATAATAGGTACTACTATGTGAATGTGCCAGACTCACATTCTATTCATCCGGGTGGTATTTAATGCGGCAATGAGAATAATGAATTGGCACTGAAAATCATGAACCGGCGCTAAGTCGAATCAACTCAAACAAGGCAAAGTCTGTGCCAATCCATGATTTCCTAGTGCCAAAATAATGATTCTCAGTGCCGCATTAAATATACCCATATTCCCCGTATTCATTCTAGTCATCCATATTACCTCAATGAAATGCATTGACTTTTAAGTAATCGTAGGCATTGTAGCGCAATCGTTGTCTATGAGATCTGAACCAACGTAGTTACCCCGAAACAAGTTTCGAAACTATCCAGGGTACCTTGACGATGTTTGTTTGGTGACGAACCAAACAAGTCCTCCAAATACCCTGAAACCACCTGAAACTATCCTATAAAGGGGCTCCTCACCGATTTCAATGAGCGATACGGCGTTGGAAAGCCCTTGATTTGTACAGTATTAGAAAAATATTCATTGTTGGAGGAAAGACCCTTAAGGGTCCATAAGGGTCTCTAACGAAATGCCAAAAGTTAGGTATGTTGCTATGACACTTGCTATAATTACTTGAGCCAGACAAACGGGTCTCCTCGAGAAATTCTAATTCATTCTTTCGAACAAATATTCATCTCTAATTCATAAGAATAAGCAATCTTGCGTCGTTCGCGTTCAAGACTTTTGCTAGCTTTCTCCGGTACTGTTCAATAGAACAATACAATAGAACAATCTAGAAATCATATGTTTTCGAGTTCCCAGCATCGGGGTTTCTAGGTACTCTCGGATTTTGGTCGATTTCCGAGGTCGCTCACGGCACTGTCATGGCTGCTGGGAAGAAAAACGGAGGCGGCGGTGGATTTTCTTTGATCTTCCGCTTTACCCTGCTCGTTTGTCTTGGACTGACTTTGCTTTTGCTCCACTGCGTTGAGGGCAATTCTGGTATATATCTTCAAATTTCTATTTAAATCAGAACTGGAGTTGTTTGGTTTGGTTCATGGGCGTGAAATGAAGAAAATAAGTTTTTTTTTTATTTCTAACTTTTAAATTAGATAATTACAAGGGTGGGCAAAGATGTGCAAACGGAAAAAATCCCCAAACAAAAGATGAGTACGAAGAAAATAAAAAAGATTCAGCTTACACTGCGGACAAGAATGAGGAAAGTGGTGCTCATAATCACTCAAGTAGTTGTGCGTCAAAAAACTGTACTTACAACCCAACTGTCGGTCAAGCTGTGTGTACTTTTCCCAACTTCGAGAACGGATTAGTCTGCAAGAATGGACAAAAACCTTTCTACATTTCTGACACCTGGGGACTCACCGTTAACAACAATCGTGACATATCTCAAGTTAATTATCTTGTAGATGAAGCGACGAGATCTGCTAAGGATGATGGAGATAATTGCAAGTCCGGGTTATGTTTCTATGCTGGAAGAAACTATGCAGGGGAAGCTGTATGCAAAGAAAATGAGACGCCAACCACTTCACCTGCACCAGGAGGCGAAGGGTCAAGCTCAGCTCAATTACCCAACCAGTTTCCGGCGTCATTCTCACTTTCGTGTACGTTGGACTTTCCCTTCGTCAACTTATCCGCTAAGTCATTTCATTACCCTCAAGGGCTACTGGTCTCGACAACATGAATTTCCGCAAGTCAAATATGAATCAAAATTGAAGCATTCCTGACAAGTAATTCTATTAATCTAATTAATTCTATCTAATTATAAGTAGTAGATATTCTAAGTTCCGTGCATGACGCGTCATTTGAACGTATTAAAATTGATCTCGATTTATTATATGCATATTTGTTTAACGAACAACCAAGTTTCACGTATTTGCATAATACTACTACTATGTAATGGGTCAGACCAGTTCATAGTTCGCCCTGTTAGGTTTAATTATTAATTTATTAATTATAGGTCCGTGAATCATGCATAAGAGACACTACAGGTATCTTTGATGCAAACAAACATGTTACGCATTCTTAAAAGTATAGAATTAAGCAGAGACGGAGATTATGACACGCTTCGGTATTATGATTACGATTCGCATTCGTTCAGTTTTTGAGACGTGATAATGAAATGACACATATATTTCCATATTTGTCGAGTGTTCTGGGGTCTACCCCAAAATTGGCCGGGTCTGTGACCAAACTACCTGACACGGCTCAGTCATGGTCAACGTTCCGCTCCGCAATGTAAATGTCATACCTACTTAAACTTTCTATTGTGCGGGCTGTTGGTCAATTATTGTGAAAGGTCAAGAAGTCATTCGTAATCAAAATCGCGGTAAAAAAACAAAACATCCGTTGTTTTCATTTCAAGTAATTTCGACATTTGCACTGGAAACTCGTATGCTGAAAAGTAGTGCACCATTTGGCTCTTGTCTGCCCAAACGCTGGTAATGCCTGCCCAAGGGGCCCGCGGTTTTTGATCTCGTAAGTGTAAAATCAAATATTTGTCTGTTTTGTCGTGTTGTCGTCCGTCGTGTTGTCAGTTGTCTGTGGTTCTGTGCTGCAGTCACTGTTAACTGTCGTCGCTTACAGGATACATATAAATTACACTGCCCGTCGTAGTGGGTGTCAATCGTCGGCTACACGGTAGTGTCAACAGTTAATGTCAAACTCCGCTCCGGTGTTACGTGACACGTGATGGAAAACGAAAACATTGAAACGAAGATGGAACAAAAATCAAGACGAGAGACTTTAATGTCACCACAAAGGCTTCGTCTCCCGAATGATCTTATTTACCAGCTCAAAACCGTGACAGGAGAGTCACATGGACTTCCGGACCAAGTTGGAGAGAAAACCATTGTCCTGGCCTCAACTATCCCTGCTCTGGTCAACTTTCGAGTGGGTTCTTCCGAAGAGGAAATGGTCTCAAATATAAAATGTGGATACAGTGAGGGTACGAAAGTCCCCATGACTTGTATGGAGACTGGAGCATGTTTCAACCAACTATTGGAGCCGAATATGGTACTTACTTTTGATTTAAAGCAATAAATACATGCGAGCTAATAAACTTAATAAGTTTGTCCATCATAACCCAGACAATGCTGGTTGACCGACCATTTCAAGTCCATAGTTGGGTCATTCAAGATGACATGATTGGATTAATTACCAGTATTACTTCAACTGTGGATTTGGAGGCTCGTAATTTCGACGCTATGATTTGCTCAGTAAAAGGATCTGATATGAAACCTTTCGTGGTAAGGATTCTAACAAGAGCTATATATTCCAAAATTAAAGTTTTAAACGTAAGTCAAACAAAACGCGATAATTTAAACCTTAACCTTATACTAGGATTTCTCTTTGGGAATGTACGTGTACTGTGACGGATGGATTGGATGCGTCACTGCAATCCAGCACAAGCTTCGTATTCTCTATGAGAGAGGTTTTGAAGGATACATGATTGAAAAAGAAGATGGATTCAGTGCTTATCGACGAAACTTTTCTTATTCTCACGTTGGAGATGAGATTAGTCCTAGCGGACAAGACGTGAAGAACGTTGAGTGGATTAGCGCTCCGCCATCTTTCCATTGGTTCTTCCTCCGCTATCTCAACTTTGGCTACACGAGTCATACCATTGCTGAGGTTATGGAAAACGAGGTCGACATGGTTTCTATCGAATGGCATTCTTCGACGCTTCACCCGTCAAAGGAAACGGCTAAACCCGTCCAGAATTTTCCACGTGAAGAGTTGCACACCTTGGTTAAACTTGATCTATCCCCGGATTGGTGGTATGGCATGCATGTGAAATACATTGTGAAGGACGGTGATGAAATTTTGGACGTACCAAAGTGGGAAGAGAAAATTGCTCAAGAATTTGAGGTCAAGCTATCTGCTCCTCGACGTAAACAAGTCGCTCCAGGACAAGGGGTGAGGTTTTAACCCTGGTCCACCTGAGCTAAATCCAACCGGTAACGACTGAGCTGGAACATTTGTACCCAACCAAAAAATACACGCGAAAGCCTGAGATGGCACATTTGTACCAAGCCATGTTGCCAATTCGCTTTTATGTGAGGTGGGCCTATTTGTATCGTACACATAACACCATTTTTGAATGACAACATCGCATTTTGACCCCGTCTAAGCGCATGCGGCACTCCTGGTACAAATGTGCCAGCTCAGGCGGAGACGGTTGGATAATCGCATTTTTTCCAGTTTTTGATTTTTATTATTTTCTAGAATATTTGCTTTTAGCTCTATCTAGATGTGGGCTTTTGCACTATACGTAGAATCGGTTGCTTGAGCCTTTAGCAAAAATCCCATAGAGATCGCTCACAATTTTCCCCCAGTGGCGTCAATTCAAAGTCGAAATGGCACAAATGTTCCAGCTCAGGTGGACCCGGGTTAATACGGCATAAAAATAAATGGCTATCGCACGTATCATATCATATCCGTACTTACAACGTAACAACAATCGGCTACACAGTGAGCATGAAGATTGTAGGCAACATAAAGCATAATAGCAGTAAGTGCAGTATTGTACAAGCAGTCGCTGTGTTAGCTGTCTGTGAAGTTACATGGCCAGAAGAATGACAGAATATTGACTAATGCAACAGTATGTTTATGTGGCTGAGGGATCCAATGAAAATTCAAATGTTGTATTAGTGTACACACGCTAAGTAACTCGAAGGTATTTATATCCCAAGCCCAAGGCAAATTAACTGTTGCATGGGCCCTGTATCCTAGATCATAGATTTGAGAAGCTGATCATATGAAAATCTTGTAAATAATTTGGACAAGATAATGATTCAATATTGGTTGAGTAATAATTTTTAATATTCTAATAAATATTTCGCGGGGATAGTATTAGCTTAATTCCTTAAATTGAATATAAACCAGTTAAATATGAGTTGAGTAGAAGGGGTTATGCAACCCAATCATAGCTTCAATAAATTGACGCCGTTTGTTGACTAATGATTGTAAGCCTTTATCTGCAGTCTACTTGGAATGATGAATTGGGAAGTAATTTTTTTTTCTATTCAATTTGCAGTGGTATATTGCGAAAGTGATGGACGGAAAGTAAATATTGGTGAGAAGATTTACACGGAGAAATGTGGGAAGGTCTGTGAGTGTGGCCGAGAAGGCGAGTTGACCTGTCAGCCTGTCATAACAGAGCCGGTTTGTAAAGACGACTTTGTCCCGATGTCAAGTGTCACAGGAGAGATGAGTGAGGCGTGTAAAATCCTGGTTGGAAATGACGCTGCATTTGACGGGTGTTGCGTGCCACAGAAATGTCGGAACGTCACCAGCCAAGACGAACCAGTTATAACGAGCAAGGGCCGAGACTACAAATTGTCGGAATCTCAAAATAATCTCGGAGAAGAAGAAGGCAGTACTTCGACTAACGTCAAGCTCGATCGAGAAATGCTTCTGGGTGAAGAAGATCATAAAGTTTTATCAGAAATTCTACAAAAAGATCCTAAGAAGAAGGAGACGAGTAGCAAAAAAGAGAATTCTTCAATCACAGGTGGTTCAAGTGAAGTGAAACAGCCATTGATGAAAGTTACCGTTTCAGGAACAACTGCTCATTCGGCATCAATCACACTCCCTGTTCTTGATAAAGAAGCTGTTCTATCAATTGCTCTCTCGACCCAGCTCAAGAATAACAGAGCTCAAGATGCACCAGAGATTCCGGAAGTTGCGACCAATGCTGTTTGGAAAGAGCACAAAATCCCGGCGGGTCTTCCGTCTCTGACACTGGCTGATCTATTGCCTGATACGTCATACGCCGTGAAGTACTCCGTTGGAGACAAAGTTTATCCAACCGTGCAGTTCCGCACACTAAAGTCTGGTAAGAGTAATTAAGCTTTCCTACTACGGAATCTGCGGATTTGCCAGAATAATATCTTTATCAACGGATTCCAGATCCCTTGAATTATATCTTCTGTGTAATAATCTTACATGACGCCAGATCTGTTGACTGTTGGCCTATTTTGCTTTACCGGTGTTAATATAGCGAATTCTTTTCGAATCGTAAATACAGAGCATTTGTTAGCATTTTGTGGTGTTTTCTACATATGGTATCAATGCCATGGCTAAAGCACGGAGCACGGCAGCACATTTTAAACATCTTTCAAATATCTCCGTGATATTACTTACCTTAGCTTTCCACGAATTTGTTCTTCTCGTTCTTCCAGATTTAATGTTAGCAGTGTGCAGTGGGTATGCTTTTGAACATAAGTATTTCGCATTGTTACAATTCTGATCGTCCTCTTTTGTCGCACGAACTAAAGTTAAAAGTACATAGGGTTCAAATCGGTTCGGCAGTGCCTATTTAATGATTGTTTTGTTTAATATTAATTGCATTTATTGAATTTGGCCATACTGTTTGGCTATACCATTTGCTTGGCTTTACTGTGGTGTCCCACCGTGATATGTATGTGGATATTGCGAAATAACGAATTCCGCTGATGGTCTTATTGATATTTTCGAGATTGATCAATCTTAGAATCTTTTGTACATAGGTAATAGTCGCACCTCGCACTTGCACATGTACGAGTGAATACAAACGGGGTGCAACATTTGCTCTTTCTGCAACTCAAACCAATTCAAAGCCTTCTTATTTGCTTTGAAGAAAGTTAATGCTCCATTCCGGTGTTAAAAATGGATAATCTTTCAATTTGTGTCAGGCTTAGAAAAATATTACAAAGTGAGCAAATACAAAAGTGTTGGAGTTGGGTAAGGGTGTCTAACATGCAGCAGTGTTCCTTGCCTTGCCTAATAACTTTTTAGTACTGGCGGCTATCTCATATGCTTAAGAAAATATTAAACTAGGTTTAATTTTCAAATGATCTGACAAAGAGATGTAAAAACTCCCTTTGTAATTCCTCTTACGCCTTTTCAAATATTCAGTTTATGATGGGAGGTGATGGTGAAATTGAGTAATTGTGCCTTCAAGCTCGGAAGTTATTTTGGTTTGTTATTTTTTGCAAGGCGGAGCATTAGCAGAGCGAAGAACAATGTTATTTAATGTATGAATCGATGATTATCACTAACTGAGCATTACGACGACGGAAAGTGCTAACTTTTTGACTTTTAATGATGCATGGGGTTCGTGAGCTTGTGTTAGGGATGCTTCTCGTTCGAGGCGTGACTCAAGTTTGCTTATGATAATTACAATTGAAATGATGGTCTGAATGACACTTTCTCTCACTTGTTTTTCCCTAATACGTCACTCAATTACTTGCTCACAGATGAAACAAAGGCGGCGGAGGATGTTGACAAACCAGTGGAACTTCCTAAGGTTGTTGAAGATGAGGAGGAAGAAGGCTCGGAGGTTACGACGATTCTGACGCCATTCAAAGATGTCGAAACTGTAACAGAGGACTCGGTGCATTTCATTTCCAATGCCACCGAGAGTGACTCAACATCGACCACTACTTTGGCTTCCGTTGCTCCGGTCTGTATCGACAGTAATGGAACTTCTCATGAGTTGGGAAGCATTGTTTTTGTTGGGTGTGACCAGAGATGCGAGTGCCAGAAGAATGGTCAATTGAAGTGTCTTGAGAGATGTTCCATTCCGTACTTTAAGAAAGGCTCATTTGCACATGACCCCCTTTGTTTCGAGGAGCCGTCCGGAGTTGATGAATGTTGCGTCATTGTTGCTTGTGCCCGTAACTCCCATGCTGGTGCGGCTAGAGGTGAGTGACTCCATGGATCAGTACATACGAGTTCTATTATTGGGAGTTAAGTTCACGTGCAGGGATCGAACTTCTGGGAATCAGAATGACCACTACTGATGACCGTATCGAGCCTCGAGCCTCAATGCGTTACAATTTCCTATACGTTTTTACAACATATGGACAGCGATTTGATAGTTCTACTCCCCTCCACCACAGTCGTTTCGTTGCAGCAGGATCATGTGATTACCCAGACGATTAAATTAATTATTCTTACATTTCACATTTCCGACTAAATTAAAGCTATTTTGTTAAATTGTTAACGAATGAATTGACCTATGGTCCGTCCGGTTATGCACACACGTTTAAATTTAATGAATTGAAAGTCACATTAATTATAATTTCTGGTTCTATTGATCTGGCTCTCAAATGCTGAATTTACATTATGTATTTAGCCTTATGTGTCAATGAGTACAGCGTTGTGTTTTAAATAAGGTTTATTCGAAGTCCTGTCTGAATTAATAATGAAGTCATGCTGACTCTGATTACAATGTAGCTCATGTGAAGCTTTCAACTTTGCTCAGTAGTCCTGCTCCTATTATTGTTACATTATTCAATTTTAAACGCTAAAGTCGTTTTGACGCGTGGGGCGTCTATTTACGTGTTCTCAAAGCTTTCACTGTAAGTATGCGCATGTAAATGTACTTTCCCACAACCAATATTGACGAATTTATTATTGATTTTCAGAACTTTCTATCAACCCGTGTGACTCAGTGAAATGCGGTCAAAACGCTGATTGTCGCTACGAAGTGAGTCCAGCAGGAATGCAAGCTGAAAATCAAAACGAGGAAACGTTGTGCGTCTGCAAGGAAGGATTTCTCGGCGATCCTTATGATGATGTCAAGGGATGCGAAGCAGGTGGGTTTTTTAAAATGTTTGCAGTAATGAAAATACTGTCTAATGTTGAAATTCTTGGTTCATCACTTGTGGTGGAAAGCCATTTCATTCTGCAATTTTTCACTTCTGCATCAGAGTCCTGGTTCTTGTAGGATGCGATATTACTAAATTATGCGTAAGATTAGGCTCGATAGTTGTTTTCCATGTATGGGGTGAACGAAGCAGAGGTGCATGAACCTTTGGTACGTATTGTGTAGAATGCTACAGAGGCCGTAGATCCAGCATGAGATAAGCAAATACTATTAAGGTCCGGTCTTCAACGTAATTGCACACTCTTTGTTATGAGAGACAGTGAGGCCTGGGACTGTGACCGTAGTAGTGTACATTGAATTATTTTTCTTTGATATCCATGTCGGAGTTGTTCTTATGGCGTAGTTGAGAAGATGCGAATCTTCCAAATTACTATTGATTAGACCGGAGAACGGAGCTACTAATCTGTTCTAGGTCCACTACATGCGTGAGGCAGGGTTCATCTTCATTCTTATTCTACTGGGCACTCAAAACAATCCGTGTTACAGTGATTCATCTCTCAAGTAATCTCAGCGTAGAGCATGCAGTATACCTGTGGTAGTTTTTATATTCAAATCCATGCACTAGTGAGGATCTGCATATTTCTATTCGGGTTTGACGTGAAGCTCATTTGTATTCCTGTGGTAGTAGCAAAGAGCCAGCTCATGTCTCCTTTTCCATTTTCATTTAAACCATAACAAATTGGGTGACATGATAGCACTTCTGCCTTGAGCTTGAACAGTGATTGAAGATCGGATATATGCTCATCATCTTATAAGCAAGGGTCTTAGTTTTTGGAAGCATTATTGTACAGATTCTATCAATACATGCAAATTACAACATTCGTGAATTGGAGTATTTATGGATCATTTTTAATTGTGTCCTGGTTCTGTCTCAAGCACATATCTTTAAATTAACGTTTAGTGGATTATTTAGGTATATCTTAATATATGACGTTAAAATTTTTATCGTGTATAGGTATAAGTACATGTTAAACCATTTCTTTTTCAACCGTCCACATACATTGCGCCTGAACGAACCCAGAAGTGGCACCTCTGAACCTGAAGCATGTCGTGCTAAATTAAACGGTTTGTGGGAAGCAAATAAGGATGCAGAGCGTGAGCAGGATGCATTAATTCTCATAACCACCAAGTCAAGTTCATGGCAAAGTTCAAAAGGAATCACTTAATTAGAATCTTTCTTCGTTTGTGTGAGAAATGCCGTGTGCTTATGCTAAGCTCTTATCAATCATGTGAAGATTTGGTCTTGATTTCTTTTTAAAGGAAAGCTATATTACACACACACCACGTCAATGACTCAAAAAGTAAGAGTTCAGATACGCAAGTTTTCAGTATTCTTGTTTTGCACGAGTTTTTGAATCGACGATTGGTGCACCGTAGTGATTACATCTTGCGTCATTGTACTGACAAAGAGTTAAGCTGGGTTACATTAAATAAACATCGTTTTCTTGTACACCGGAATTCATACGATTGTTCGAATAGTAATAGCGATGGGTCAGACAAATGGTGACGTTCCCTATTGTGGTCAATGCTTGTTACTGTTAACTCTGTTCTGTACTTCGTTCCTATTGTTTCTTTTCATGATTTATTGAAATAAATCCTTCTTTTATCACAGGTATTGTTACTCCCACACTAGCCTCGTCGGTCGCCTCAACCTCTATTTCATCACAACAATCCACTAAGCCCACGACCGCAACCATTCAGGAGAAGAAAGCCGATGGCTGTGTTTCTAATAATAAAACATTTGAATACGGGGAGGAGTATTTGGATGGGTGTAGCTACAAATGTCACTGTGAGAATTCTGGTGAATTCTTGTGTCTGGTATGTCAAATCAAAATGTCTGTTATTCTACTTAGATCTTGTCTGTGACATATTCTATGTAAATTGAGCCTAAAGACAGTCTAATATTTATTATAAAACAATAATATTTGGACATGGCTTCGTACGAATGAGCTGCAATGAAAATGAGTACGCTGCTAATCTAGAATGTAATATTCAAGTTTCATGTGTTGGTAATGTCTGTTATTCATTTCAGCCAAGATGCAACTACCGCCATGACGAAGAAACTGAAATTCCGAAGGGTTGTGAGCTTCAAAAAGATACTTCCGACCCGGAATGTTGTGAAATGCTGCACTGTGCTGGAGAAGAATCTGGAGCGAGTCGCAAAGACAAGCCAAAAGTCCCCACAGATGGTTGCGTCTACAAAAATTCCACTTATGAAAAGGATGAAAAGTTTTTCGACGGTTGTGAACATCAGTGTATGTGTTTCAGTAATGGCGATGTTACTTGTCAGCCAAGGTAAGAAAACCTGGTGGATTACCTGTATTATTTAAGTGGTTGTAAAAACGAATTGCACGCAATTAACTTTGCGTTTATAATATACCTATGCACCGAAATCGCTTTCACTAATAAAAAGGTAGCATCAGCTTCAAGGGATATTAACCACAATTTATGTGCAGTTAGCTGCACGAGATGTGCACGATGTTCATAACCCGGCTTCCGACCCTTGTCCGAACGTTCGATTACCTATGTAGCATACTTTCCGAAATTCACGGACTCATTTGGTTAATAAACTAATTATCTCATCAAAATTACAGATGCCCACCTGCAGGACCAACCACAAATCTGGACAAGGACTGCATCACACTTCCAGACCCAACGGATAATTGCTGTACTGTAACAATTTGTGGAAACCATACTGTTAGCGATGTCATGAAAGCAGCTATTGAAACGGAACGCCAAAAATTGACGACTCCTACCACAACCACAGAGCGCGGTCGACGTTTAGATGAAGAGTCAGCCGAAATTAAAACGCCGACTGAAGATAAACCATCCCTTCCTCTAAAAATCTCCATGGTCATGGCTATAAATGACACTTCCATCATGATTTCGGTCCAGATTCCTGAAGATGAACTATCAGCCCTAGAAGATGAGGATATTACTATTCGCTATACCCAGGATAAGGCATTGCCTGAGGCGGAATGGAATGTCGTTGAAGCAAAAGTAAAGGAGCTTTTTGTGGAAGGAAGCGATGAACTTCACACAATTATCGGTGGCTTAGTTCCAGGGAAGCAGTACTTCTTCAAAGTTAAAATTAATAATTCTGAAAGTGGAATTGAAGATGGGTTTACGAAGGGAACTCGTGAGCACTTGCCAGCCGGGTCCAGTGTCGAAGATCGGGAAAGCCATGAAGATCATGGACACGTTTCGTCTGGCGAAGAAGCCTTGGATCATTCTGGACCAACTTCTGGGGAAGAAGTGGTTTGCAAGTACAAGAACAAAATGTTTGCTGCTGGAGAGGAATTCTATAATGGGTAGGTTAACTACCACTTTGGAGGGCTTTCGACAGTCACATTACACATATTTATATAGTTCTATGTGTTTTATTTGAACATTATTAGTTCAATTTAAGCTGAAGAATCATCGTTCAGGATTTGTATGTTATCTACTATTTCAGGTGTGAAGAATATTGCGCTTGTGAGGAAAATGGTACCGTACAATGCGTTCCCATTGAATGTCCCACTGACTTCGGTTTAGAACTTCTCGACCCACATTGTGTTAAATGGGAACCACTTAATCCACAATTCGAGAAATCACCCCCGAATTGTTGTCAAGAAATGAAATGTCTTCAAAACTCAACGTGCCATTACCAAGGATTGATGTTCACCAACTTTCAGGAGATTCCACAAAAATTAACGGGTTGTGAGAAGCGTTGCTACTGCGAATATGGCAACGTAACTTGTCAAAATGCTTGTCCACCTGTTAGCGAGAAGCCTCCATCAAGTCTACCATGTCCGCCAGAATTCGCGATGAAGGTACCGCTTTCACATGACGAGTGCTGTCTTGCCTGGGCTTGTCGAGCAGACCACCACCAGCACAACGCAACCATAAGTAAGTTCATTATTTCGGGTATTTCGTTCAGTCTCCTCGTTAGTCTGCTTGTACATACTGCTTTGTCTGAACTATACTAGTTATTAGTCACGTTTCACTTTCAATGCTCACGAAGAAATATGCCTGCTTTCTTCCGTGTGACAACGTTTAGATGGATCTTCTTCCCCTCCGCTTATTTCTAACCCATCGCACAGTGCCAGCACGCCGCTTCTCCTTCCTCATAATATTAGCGGAATGATTCCGAATCCCCATCTCGTGCATCACGGGGTCATTGATGATGAGGAAGACCAATTTGTTCCGCCGTCGACTGGCAACCAGCCGAGCATAATTCCATTGGACAGTCTCCATCCGCATCAGCTCCAAGAACTCCTGCACCAATTGTCCACGCATGGAGACGCGGCTGGGAATGTCCATCCGTTTGGTCAAGGCGTCTATCTCTCGGTGAAACGACCTGAGGAAATCCGTGACCTGGAACGCATTGGCGCCAAAGTTGTGGGTCAAGGAACAGACGGCAGCTTTGTTCTTGTTTTGCCGCCTTCCACAGAGGGCCCCGGCCTTGGCCTTCAGCGACCTCAACAGCGACCTCCACCCTCACCATACCCCGCCCGACCCCGTCCCCTTCCCCCACACCTTATTATCCCTGGCACAGGTTTGTTTTGTTTTGCACGTTGCATATGTTTCGCCTTATTTGTCAATCATCTCATTCTTGCTCCGCTTACGCATTAGCACATTCGTTTAATGATTCAATTCACCCGTCAAAATACTTCATGAGTAGTTTTGTAATATATTTAAGGACCTGACCACTTCCCATTTGGACCACATTTCCAACAACCACCATCTGGACCTGCAGGTATTAACTTATTCTGTACTCAAAAAATCACTGACAATACCGTTTACCAGCGCCCTATTATAACTTTTGCCACTTTTTTCTAGCTGACGAGATATCTGGTGTTATGATTCGTCCGTTGAATGAATCAACGCTTCACATTGATTTCACTGTATCTCCAATCCTTGTCGGACTGCATGGAGCGGTTGAAGTTCTTTACACCAAAGATTTTGGGTAAGTATTTGGATTTAGTTTGTAATTAGTTTCAAGGAGTGAACCGGGTAAAATAAATTTGTCACTAATTATTGTTCCTTTTCACGCAGTACCAAACCGAATCCTGATCAATGGGAACGACAGCTCTTCCAGCAACCAGAAGATATTATTGATAATTCACATTTACAACTTTTCTTGACCAGTCTTCAACCCGATACGGAGTATCATATTCAAATTCAAGTTATTATGTCCGATATTCACAATGCGCCTATTAGTGATATATTTGTTATTCGAACACTTCCTCCAGGTATAAAACAATACTTAATTAATTTAATATTTAATTTAAGCTCATAAGCGCTTTACTATGTTGATTTTGTAATTTTCTCAGCTCCTCCACCGGAAATCAAAATCGATCCAGAAATTAAAGTCGTTGAAACGACGAGTCACACAGCTGAAATCAGTTGGAGAAAGTTTACTGATTTCGAGTCCTCACTTATTGACGGCGTCCAAGTAAAATACAAGGCTTACGATAACAACGTGAGAATCTACAATTTAACAAACCAGTGAATATCTGTGAAATGGGTCAACTAATTCCTTTTGTTCTTGAAATATTTAGCTCTACGACACGACGGAGTTGATTCATCGTTCGATTTCCAGTTATAAATTGACACATCTCCAAGCTGGGACCAAGTATGAGGTTGATTTACTCCTGGTTCCCTTCACAAACCAAACAACGGAACTCAAGTCCGAGAATGCAATTCATATTGAGACTCCAGCGGATGTGGACGACTACTCCTTTACTATTTCTCTGGAGACCGGGAAAATTACGGAACAGACGGCGGAACTGATCTGGGAAGGCGTTCCATTCCCTGAAGATAAGTTTGTGAGCATTTATCAAGTAATCTACCAGAGTGACAATCAGAAGGAACAAAAGAGTTACTTCAAAGTGGCCAATAGAGAGTCGAACAAGAAGGCCACGCTTGTCGACTTGAAACCTACAACGAGGTCAGTCATATTTCTACCTGGATTTCGCATTAAGACCATTCTTACATTTCGAATTTAGGCTGCGTATTCGAGTCCCTACCTGTACCGCTACATGGCACTTACCGCTACACGACCAATACCGCTACACGGCACTTACCGCTACATCC
>JAQFYT010001358.1:0-16890 GCA_034694925.1 Ceratophysella denticulata
GAACGGATGGTGAATTCTTCTGCTGGAAGTAGTATTTTGAACAGCAGGAATTAGAAGGGAAAATCGGTATTTTTTTTTGTTCGAACTGGTATTTTTGTATACTCAAATTAGCCTGGAAAATCTATATTTTTGTTGTTCGGATTGGTATTTTTGAATGCTCGAATTAGAATGGAAAATCGGTATTTCTTTTGGTCCATTAATGTTTCCCCGTTGCAAAACTTGCGTCATTATCAGTTCCTGGATTCTCATTGAGCGAGTTGGCCGCGTTTGTGCTGTCCTAGCGTCCAAGACCATAGTTATACTTCAGGTATGGGACTGATCCTCCTGGCTTTCGGGCTACTCATAGTTGCAGTAGCGTGCCAGTAAGGCCCGGCCGTCTTGTTGGTTATAACGAACCATGCAACCTCTTTACGGACCTGGACGCCCAAGTTATCGACATTGTTAGCAAAAACCCAAATTATGCCACGTAAGATTTCGCGTGTGCCACGAACTACTTCGTTAATATGTTTAAATGAATCAATATGAGTATAACTAATTAAATAAACAGGGTCTTGGGCGGCGTGAACTTAGGGTCCATCGACGCCAATGCTTGGACGGAAGAAATGGAGGAAGAATATGTCTCGGAATTATTCGCCTTCCATTTGTTTTGTGACCCGAACAAACTTTTGTTTTGTCTGTCTGTTGACTCTGGGAATGGAGAGAAGGTCAACCTATGTCGCTGTAATGAGGCCATTTCGACCCACGATAAAGACAAGGCTGGACGTCATCGCTGTTTGGCCAAATACGGAAATCCCTGTGAGTATGTCTACCCTGCTACTGTCAAGCAGCTTCAATTCAAAGCCGACTACACTTGCGGGGACAACGCTGTCTGCAAGCCACTGGGTTATTCTCCGAACAAGACCGTGGGGGAACGAATCCAAGAAGCCACAGGGGCTCCGTTGACCATGTCGGGCTGGCGCATGGCCTGGGTTCGGACCTTAACGAAGTACGTTGCCCGCATCTGCCTTTGCAAAAAAGGATACTTCAACGACGGAAGGGGTCACTGTATCGATGGCAAGGATAAGAAGAACGGAGCGCCGGCATATCTCGGCTTAGCGCCGTCATTTATAGCGTTTATCATCCTAGTTTATTTTCTTCAATACGCCCACATATAAAAACTTGGATTAAATATTGGGTTTTAAAATTCTCGTTTGACTACTGGCACCTGAGACCAGAGCCTGAGACCTCTGATTTTTCATTAGGCATATCGATTATCTTGTTGTCTGGACACTCTGACTAATAGAAACCTTGAGTTTACAAACAGTTTTTCTCATCTAAAATTATCTCAGAGAAAATTATCGATACAATTTTCCATCTTTGGAATGATACATTACCCGATAACCGATCAGATTATTTACCTGACAAGATTGAGGAATTATGGCAAATTCCCTGTTTTCGACCATTATCACCACCGCCACGATTCTTGTGATTTTGGTGGTGCACGGAGTCAGGTCACAACCAAAGTCAGGGACATATCTAAAGTTCAACGAGGAATGCAGTTCTTTTCAAGCTTTGGACGCTCAGGTTCGATATAATTTGTACCTATTTACATATTGATAAGATTACGTGGGAATTAAATTAAAAATAAGTGTGTATGTCCAACACCCGAGCAGGTCATTCAGATCGTGAGTCGGCAAAGGCATGCGTAAGTAGATTAACTACTATTTAATCCTGAGTTTTCTCATTTGGAAATCCATCTATTTCTAAGAATAATCCTGTAATAATTGTTGGCCTAACGAATAGGAAAACTAAAAACAAAGACAACTACTTATGTCCGCTGAACAGCAAACGTAGTCATGAATGTTTCTCCGCCTCGGCCCTGGAACCGGAGCTCTGGGACTCGGAGCTCATGGAGGACTACATGAATGAAATGATGCACATGACTGGTCTCTGTGACCCCAACGCCCTCCTCAGCTGCGTCAACTTACTGGACACGGAGTCCGGCTTCGAGTCCGCTGACACGAGGGTCGTGAAATCCAAAGTCATTTACTACAATGTTCTGAACATCAGTGATGAATTGATGTTAACCAGACACTGGGTTTGTCGCTGTAACCCGGACACGGCCGTGGAGTCTACAAATAAAACGAAAAAGGACAAGTGTGACGCTCGGGTCGGGACGCCATGTAAATATCGTCCAATCCTCACAGATACCCTGGTGGACGAATCCCTTCTCCACGGGAACCACTACGACTGTCGACCCGGTTCCGTCTGCGTCCCCATCCCCGGACTCCAGAACCACACTGTGGCTCAATCTATTCAGGCGCTAATTGGCTATCCATTCACCATGAACGGTGTGAGGCAGGCTACCATCAACTACACCCTCACCCATGCCACCCACGTCTGTCGCTGTAATACGAGCTTCATCGAGAACGGGAAAGGTGAATGTATCCATTACAAGCAATACGAAGCAACCGCTGCTGCAGAACTTCCGCAAAGTCCTTTCCAAGTAATCCTGTCCATCTTCGTCCTCATCCTCGTTTCGGCCATTTGCAGTCAGCCGGCTATTGACTGGCATTGAAAGCTATCGACCTAACGACTGATACTGATACAATCAAAGATGTTAAGCGTTTGAGTCTAGTTTCGTCTTACGAAATACATAGATAAGTATAAATGATTCCTAATTATATTCAATACCAACCCTATCTAATATATCAATTTTCTATGGAATCACACAAATAAAACAAAATAATTCTAAGTACCAGATATGTACTAAAGCGGTGCATTGATTTCTCGAGTTATTATGTATTATATGCCTTGTGAAGTATTCAACTATGAATTGTCAGCGTAGTACAGATAATCTGTAAAACAGGATCGCGTGAAGTTTAGTAAGATAAAAGATAATTACGACAAAATGTGGATCGCACAGAAAGTGAGAGTGGAATTACTTTCAAGACGAGCAATTTTACGCACCCAACTACGTATGTTGTCTGAAACAACGTGCCGAGTGCAATGTGGGTTCTATCAGGTTCCTTGCGTGACCTTTGTCTCTTCTCAATCTGCTACTGTTATACTTGCTCTTGTTGGCTGGCGTTTAGGAATTGAAAGGGAAATCCATACGAGTTGCAGAACGTCAAATGAGTCTTGTAAAATAGTGGAATTGTGGATTGGAAGCACTTTTTACTGATCTGACTTGAAGTCACCTAACCGGAATTAGAGAAGCGTTCAGAGACCGTTTGCATTTTGGCATCTGACAAGGAGAGAAGTCAGCGATTCCTCCTCGCCTATCGCTCTCACATTCAATCTCATTGTCATAATTCATAATTTCTCTAATCACGAGAGGGACAAAAAATGCATAGGTATACAAACTGCAATAGGGAAATAGAGATACACCTCTGTAAATTGTAATTAGTACACTTACTACCTACCAGAGCAGAAAAAAACGGAGAAAACTCCAATTCAGTAGGATACCTTCCAACTTCTAATCAACTGAAGATGAGAGTGTTTTTGGTCATAAAGGCTATGGCGGCGATGGCACATGTAAATGCGGATTTTTATATATCATATCATCAATATATTCAATGTATCAATATAAATCCTAACGTTATGACACCCGAGACCTGACCCTCACCTCGTTTGGGTTTGGCTACTGTGTTTATAAAACCTTCCGCCCTTGAGATTCCCATTATCAGACGAAAATCAAGGCTGTTCGAGGTGAGACTTCCGGACGAGTTAGAAATACTGACTAAGTACTAGTACAAGCATCCAGCATCAATAAGACAACATGAAGCTCCATTTCGTAAGTTAGCGCATATATGTAGCGTTTTTTTTTTCGATTCATAACGAAACACGCCGTTTTTTTCGCCCTAAAGTTGAGCAATGAAATGGGAAGAATATTTCCTTGTTTCAGGTGGGGCTGTTGGTGGTGGGGTTGGTGGGAGCGCTCGGTGGGACTGTGGCATTGGAAACGGATCTACCAGAGTCGTACCACTACCACTATACGCAGCAGCAGCCGCAGAAGCATACACACCATGTTCAAAAACATATACAAGCTTATCAGCAGCCTTCTGAAACTCAAGCTTACCAGCAGCAGGCTTCCGAGACTCAAATTTACCAGCAACCTTCCGAGATTCAAGCTTACCAACATCCGGCCGAGACGCAGGTCTACCACCAGCAATCAAAACCTCAAAGTAGACCACGGACACATTCCCACCATAGTTCCCACAGTTCCCAGTCCCGCTACAGCACCGGAACTCAGCCACAGCCTAAACCAGTTCTGACCCAAGCTGCGCAAACAATCCAAGCCGCTCCACCGGCTGCCGTTACTTCAAACTCCATCAAGAAAACGAGCACAGACTCCGATTCCGCGGCTGGTTATTTGACCGGAGCCTATGCTGGCTCTGGGTATGGAGCTCCCGGCGTTGGCTACGCAGGTCTAGGACCGCTGGCTGGAGCCTATGGCGGAATCGGACCTGGCTATGGTGGTCCCGGCTACTACGGAGGACCGGGTTATGGTGGCTATGGTGGATTCGGGTATGGCGGACTTGGATATGCCGGTTTGGGCTATGGCGGACTTGGCTACGGTGGAATCGGCGGCTACGGAGTGGGACCGGCCTATGGCGGAATTGGAGCTGGCTACGGAGCCTTTGCTCCGGGCTATGCCGGAATTGGAGCCGGATATCCTGGCCTAGGAGCTGGTTACGGTGGCTTGGGTTATGGCGGATACTCGGGTGGCTACGCTGGAGCCGGAGGGTTGGGCGGAGGGTACGCCAAGGGCGGTTATTCCGGGGCCTACTATCGTGGAGCAGGTGCTGGGTATGGCGGAGTGGGCTATGGAGTTCCAGCAGTAGCTGGTAGGTATTAAGTAGTCTGATTTTTACATGAAATGCTTGTGATCTATCAAGAGTAACAAGGGTTTTACTTACAGGCGGACTCGGTGTTGGCGCTGGGGCAGGCGGATATGGTCGTTAATCTGGTTTAGCTCATAGACTGAGCTACACTTGGACAAATCGTTCACTTCCTATTATTTATCCTTCCTTGTTACTTGTTGACAATAAACTGAAACTGTTCCTAGCCTTTAGCATTAGAGAAAAACACTGATACCTACATTTGCTAGTATTTTATTGAGGGTATAATCAAATCACCAATATTCCTCGTGACATTATATTTTATATCATATATCATATCATAATACCTACCTATAATGCAATATCCCATGCCGGCATGGCACTGAAGGCATTTCAGTGTAGTTCCTCCTACTGTGTTCCAGCTGCGGAACAAAATGCTTTATTTCGACGGCACTCCAACTGCCAAGTTAGCGGCTGCAGATGGATTCGTGTTGATCTGCTCTCCGAGTGAGTCCAGAAGCTCCTTCCTGTAATCATCAAAGTCTCCGTCGATCTCAGCTATACTCTTGTCCTCGACGACCCAGAGTTGGCAGTTGGTTTCACGAATGAGTCGCTCGTCGTGGGACACGATGATGACACCGCCCTTGAACTCGTTAATCGCATCCGTGAGTGCCTCGATAGACTCCATGTCCAGGTTGTTCGTGGGTTCATCCTGGAAACAACATTCAGTACTTTTGAACTCAATTCCTTAATTTCAACTGCAAACACGGATTGTAAATTGAAATACTTACAAGAATCAGGACATCCGGAGCATTTAGCTTGAGCTCTGCCAGAGCTACTCGAGCTTTCTGTCCACCGGACAAATCTTTCATCTTGATCGTGTGTGCGTAGCCTGGAAGACCAAACGAGCCTAACTCTTTTCTCGCCTGCAATGGAATCAAATGTGAAAACTGATCTCGCCTTGGCTCAATGATTTACTGTAAAATTAGACTAATTCCGACTTCAGACCTACCTTTTCATAGGGAAGATCGTAGAGACGAATGATATATTCTGCCGGGCTCTCCTCTGCCGTTAAATGCTCCCCAGAGTGCTGATCGAACTTTCCAATCCTCTACAGAATGACATAACATGGCGTCAGTCGTGATAGACAAATTACCAAATCACATGTCAATTTAACGGCGGACAGTCCTTACAAGTCTGTGGTTCTTTCTCCAATCCCCAGTCGTGGGTTGAATGACACCCGTGAGGAGGTTGAGGAAGGTGGACTTTCCCACTCCGTTCGGACCTACGATGGCTATCCGAGTGTCCATGTCAATTCCAAACTCAATTCCTTCAAAAATAGTGTCCTTGGCCGTGGCGTACTTGAATGAAACATTGTGGAGACCCAGAATGGGCGGCTGGAGAGGTGGGGGCTCAGGAAAGCTAAACTTGACGATGTAGTCCTTGGGTCGGAGCAAAAGATTTTGAGTCGCTACGGATGTTTCTTCGTCATCTTCCTTCGCTCCACCTTTCCGTCCCTTCTTCTGCTGGAGCGTCTGCTTCTGCTTCGTTTCAGCTTGTTTCTTCGAAGCTCCACTCCGCTTCAGCTCCTTCAGCCGCTTCTCCTGCTTCTCATACTCCTTCACCTGTTCCGCACGCTTCTGAACATGCATTCGGCGGAACATGGAGTAGTTCCCGCGGTAGTAATTGAGTTTGAACATGTCCAGATGTATGATATCTGTGCAGACGTTGTCCAAGAAACCCTGGTCGTGGGACACGATGAGCAGAGTCTTTTTCCAGCCCTGCAGATAGCTGCGTTGCCCAAGGAAAATATTTCCTCAAAACTCATAACCCATAACAGTACAAATTAGCTTTGGTATGCAGAATAGGAAGACTCACTTGTCCAGCCAAATGACAGCATTGAGGTCGAGATGGTTGGTAGGTTCGTCGAGGAGAAGGAGCGTGGGTTCCAGAAAAAGTGCTCTCGCCAGCTCGACACGCATTCGCCAGCCTCCTGACAGACTTTTGGTCGGTCTCTCCATCATGTCCTTCGTGAAGCCAAGACCGACAAGAAGACGGCGGGCTTTCGGCTCCGCGGCATCAGCCTTGATTGCCTTCAACTCGTCGTAAACTTCTTTCAGCCTGTCCAGGAGCTGAGCCTGCTTCGTGGGATTTCCTTCCAACTCTGTCCCTGTCTCTAATTCCTTGCACTCCTTCAGCAGTGCTGTTCGCTTCACGTCTGCTTTGAGCACAACCTCAACAGCGGAAATCTCCTCGGGTACAACTTCCTGCTCGCAATAGAGCACGTCTATTGAACCGGGTATCCTGAGGGCTCCTGAGGCTAAGTGCCGAAGTAGAGTCGTCTTCCCGTGTCTAAACAAATGTCCCAATTCATTGAAGTTACATGCAATACATCAAATCATGCACTAGTGGGCTTGAATAACTTACCCATTCGGTCCAACAAGGCCGTAATGGCGACCAGCTGCAATGAGTAGATCAGCATTGACGAAGAGGTCTTTCCCTTTGGCCGCAATGTTGAATCGCTCTATTTTGATATCAATCGCGGCATCGTCTACGCTCTTTTCTACCTGTGATACTGTGAAGTTGTCCCCGAGGTCACTGTGGCCCTGCCCACCTTTCTTCGTCGTCGTCTCTAGCTGCTTCTCGTACTCGAGCTACACCAAGAATGTTAGATTATAGCTTCAACATGAGCTAAAAGCTTTGACCGGAGCGTAGAACAAATGAAAATGCGTTAACTTACGTCTTTTTTGAGTTTCTTCTTCTCCTTGTGACTCAGCTCTTTTTTCTTCTCGGCGAACGTCACGGCGGGTGCAGAGCGTTCCGTGTCAGAGTCGACGTCTTCAGTTTTCACCTCTTCTGGAGGCTGCTGAACCGGAGGAGACTTCAAAATTGACTTGATTTCACCCTGGTTCTCCTTATTCCCCTCTTCGGCTGGAGCGGGAGTTGACTCCGAGGGTAACTCCAACTCCACGTCACCACCTCCACTCTGCTTGTCTGGCGGAGCACCTCCGTCAAACTCGTCATTATCATTTCCACCACCCTGAATGAAACAACATAGAATTATAATAAAATATTCGGATAAATAGACAAGTAACAGTGAAGCCAAGCACCAAATCCAACGGCTTTCTAAATGGAATCCAAGCAAACCTTCTTCTTGGTTTTCTTCTTTTCCTTGGACTTGACGGGAAGGGGTGCTTCTTCATCTTCATCATCGTCACGTCCGAGTTCTTCCAAACTACGGCCTTCCTGTTCCAGACTTTCCAGCTCCTCAAAAACGTTTTGCTACAATCAAAATAAAGAGGCAAAGTAAGGAAATACATAATACCAAACACTGATATACGGATACGTAACATCAAGCGCCATATCAAATATATTTTCTTAATCCAAACAAACCTTCTTCTTGCTCTTTTTCTTATCCTTGGACTTGACAGGAAGGCTGGAGGGTTCTTCTTCTTCATCTTCATCGTCGTCGTCCCGTCCGAGCTCTTCCAAACTACGGCCTTCCTTCTCCAGACTTTCCAGCTCCTCAAAAACATTTTGCTACAATCATAATAGAGAGACAATAGACAATCAAATTATTCGGATATATTGCCAAGTAACGTCTAGTAACCTAACCTAAACTAACCTTCTTTTTGTTCTTCTTTTTTTCCTTGGACTTGACGGGAAGGTTAGAGGGTGGTTCTTCTTCATCTTCGTCGTCACGTCCGAGTTCTTTCAAACCACGGCCTTCCTGTTCCAGACTTTCTAGCTCCTCGTCATAGTTTTGCTGCAATAATAACATGCAATACGTTACAACAAGCGCCAAACCAAACGTCTTTGTAAATCATAAGTGTGAATGCAAGCAAACCTTCTTCTTGTTCTTCTTTTTGTCCTTGGCCCTGCTGACGGGAAGCTTGGAGGCTACTTCTTCTACATCTACACTTCCGGTTTCTTCCAAACCATCCTGACTTTCCAGGTCCTTCTCATTGCCTTGCTACAATCATAAATAAAGAGACAATTTATCAAATTAATCGAATATATGGTTACGTAACGTCCAGCGCCAAATCAAACGTCTTTTTAAAATTAAAGTTTAAGTAAACCTTCTTATTCTTGGTCTTCTTCTTTGCCTTGGACTTGACAGGATGGTCCGAGGGTGTTTCTTCGTCATCTTCACGTCCGAGTTCTTTCAAACCGCGTCCTTCCTGTTCCAGACTTTCCAGATCTTTCTCATTGTTCTGCTACAAATATAACAAGCAATAATATATCAAATATTAAAATAAATGACGTCAAGCGCCAAATCAAACGTCTTTGTAAATGTGAATCCAAGCAAACCTTCTTCTTGGTCTTTTTCTTTTCCTTGAGCTTGACAGGAATGTCGGAGGGTGCTTCTTCTTCATCTACACGCCCAATTTCTTCCAAACCACGGCCTTCTTGCTCCAGACTTTCCAGCTCCTTCTCATACTCTTGCTAACGAATCATAATGAAGAGACAATTTATCGTGTGCAATAGAGCAGCATCAACGTCAATGGATGGTTAATGGTCAATCGTGGGAATATTATTGTATGCATACTCACCTGCTTCTTGAGCTTTTTCTTGTTTTTGGAAGCCATTTGGACTAGATTCTCAGGATATTAAATGTCAAATAAATTAAGTTAAGGGTTCAGTCGACACGAAACGACGAATGACGGAAAGATGATCAAACCGAAACGAGAATCAGAAGCAGGAAACTGGCAGTTTTGACGGTAAATCGTTAATTTGGTAACGAGGAGACACTTTGCACTTCCTGGCCGCAGAACATATGCTTCTTCTGTCACCTATTGTATGTGTATCCTAAGGATGTGTGAACGTGAACCAATCTGCTATACTACCTCAACCACTACTTCACTATTGGTCGACCGGAAGACTAAGTGCACAGATGACAGACGACAAGGTGACGTTGAGAAAGATGACACACTTTCACTTTCAAGTGAACACTTCAAGATTCAAATATTCAATCAAATTCCAACTTCCAATGTCTAACCAATGATAATCACAAAAAGGGCAAGGTCCTGCCCACCACTTGGACATTCCGTTCGAAAAAATTTATTCCCGCCTGTTGTAGCGCTTTAAAATGACAAGACAGCTCCGCAAACGTTTCAAATCTAGCTCAAAGCTGCGCATGTACATTTATTAATTTACCTAATTCGTAATTGGTAGATATTATGTAGTTAAGTTTATCACCTAATTAAACGCTTATGAAATCATAGTAATCGTTATGTAATTTCAATTTAGGTTAAAATAGTAATGAATCTGGAATTCTTTACCATACTAAATCTCTAAAGCTTCCAGCTTATTCTGGAAATTCTAGCTTAGAATTTAGATTGGTCTCGCTCAGAATAATGATTACCTCAAGGATGCCAGTTAGCTATGCCGCAATGCTCTTAGACTATTCAATGTTAATCGCGCGTACACGGATCATTATCTCATTTTATTTAAGTGACTGCGATGGATTAGGTACTCAATCATCCTTTCACTTACGGCTCGGATAGTGTAGACCCTTTGAAACCCAAGTTTCTGTTCCGAGGCCCACTCAAAACACATAAAACGTAATACAGTTTGAGGCCTTGAACTTGAAGCTTAGGTTTTGAAGGGTCTTGCCAACGTCAACCCAGCCAGACTCAAGTTGTGGAAACCAGTTTGAATACCTACGTCTTTTGGCTAATCTACTCTTTGTACTCACTCGTACTTAGAATGCTTATTCTGACACTAGAATAAATGCTCAAACAAACAAGAGGAGATAGTAGCAATTACATTTGCCGAATTGTTAAGTCATCAGCGAGTCTTATTAATACCATCAGACATTTAAAATGGTTTTCCATATTACAGAGCTGAAAGAAGATTCATATTTTATAACTGCTAATTTAGAATTAGGCTAAGTTAATTTACATACAATTTTTAATCCAGCTATAGCCTAGTTAAGCTAAGTAATTGAAGATAACATGACCAAGATTTTCACGAAGTGACACGAATAAACTGTTTAGACGATATTCAGCGTTGGGGTGCTGACCTGTTCGTTGATCAGTTTCTCGTATTTTTTGTAGGCAAGCCGAGCGTGCCCGCTAAATTGATATTTTCAAATAAGAATTTCATCAGTTCATTGTTTTTGTAGTTTTTCCGTATTCAATATTTGATATTTACAATTTACAATCTATGATTTAAAGTTTTTAAAGTTGATCGTTATGGATAATTAGGTCAGAGTTAAGAAGTTCAGAGAGTTCAGGTTGTTGAAATGGAAGGATTGGGAGCACTGGCAATGTCATGGGGGAGGACCTTAGCCTTGAGGAGTCTGGAGCCAGCTTTCTTGGGACTAGGCGGAGTGCGGCACAAAATCATGCAGCCAAGGAACAAAGTGGCGAAGCATCAGCCAGGCGGGGTCAAGCACCACGGATTCACCTACTTCCCCAGGTCAGGACAAACATTATATAGCATAATATAATACTTCAATCGGCTGAGTTCTACTTACAACTTACAACTTATCCGGCACAGTTTTTGCGGTTCCTGCAGGTGCCGCAATCGCGGTAACTGCGGCACTATTGCGGTCCCTCTGCAGGTTCCGCAATTTTGCGGTTCCTCTATTCCTGCCTAAGGTGAAGCCGCAAAATTGCGGCACCTGCAGAGGGACAGCAATGGTGCCGCAGTTACCGCAATTGCGGCACCTGCAGGAACCGCAAAAACTGTGCCGGATAAGTAGAACTCAGCCCTTCGATCTATGATCTACGAATAATTAGGTGTTATAGGTAACGGTCACGGTCAAAAAAGCAAACGAAATATGTTTTTCCGGACGCCAACACTATAAATACGGATACATTTGTCTTGTTTATTACACGAAGGCTACTTATATGTACTTAATGTGTTTTCACATTAATTTGATGTGTTATGTGTATGGTTTACTTTACACACTAAAACTAAATATATGACATTTGAGCAGCCATAAATTCCTCAAAATGGTATAATTCGTTCAATCCAGCTCATTATTTTTCGGGTTATTCACATGATGACTGGACAGTGAGGAGGCAGAGAGCAATGGGTCCGAGTCTTGAAGAGATTGTGGCAAAGGCCAAAGCAAAGCGGGACATTAGGGTAGTTGTAGAGTACCACTGCCAAGAGGTTGATCACCAGAAGCACGAACCAAATCGAGATTAGGCTTATTATGAGCGTAAGAACGAGCCAGTAGTGAGCCAGCCAGGCACCAAATGCGCCCCAAAACCAGACCCAGATTCGACACCAGCGACACAGAGTCCCCGACCCACGGTCCATTGTGCGTCCGATGCTATTCCTGCAATATGAATCCCTTGGTCACATGTTACAAGAACTATCGGGCATATAAGTATGCTGGAAATGTTGTTTACTTACTGCAGCCTGCATGTTTGCCTCTTGATTACCTCGCCAACCCGTTGCATTGACCGGCTCCTAGTATGGACGTGGTCAACGCAGTCGTCGTGAGCCCTGTAGAACGGGCAGTTCGTTGCAGGTCTGCTCCAACCCCCATTGTTCAGAATCTCGTCGCAGTTAGCCATCGCTGTCATTGTACAGTTTTATTTATTTTGGGTATACAGTTATGCAATGATTAGTACCTAGCAATTATATGAACTAACCCCTGGTTTCTTGTTTTTTCTCAGGTTCCCTGACCAAGTTGACCCGCCGTATGAACCAACGAAACTCTTTGCAGTACGCCGTGTGAGAAGTCTCAAGTCAAAACCGTACTGGGAGAAACGGATAATGGAACAAGACCTCAAACTACAAGAGGTAAGTACATAAGAGTCCTAATTTCTTTGCAGTTTTCATTTCAGCATCACTTTGATTTGTTTGTTCTCAGAGACGAAGTGTTGCCATCGTGAAGAACACGCCGTCCATGAATGCCATGCTCTACAAGATCAAGCACCTCATCGAGATCACACCGATCACGTTGCCGGACGGACTGCCTGATGACCCTTCCAATGCTTTCCTCAAGGAGAGCGGAGAGCTTGTGGTCTACAACAAGCTCAGCACACACGGAGACCTGGAGCTCCAAGACGGGGAATCAGACATCTTGGCACTCCGGAAGAGGAGTGTCGATCTTCAGACCATGAAGACCCGCCTCAACCTCAATTGGTACAGGAGATGGTAATGCTATTCCCAATTTAGTCATTGATTTCAATATTTGAATAAAATATCAACTTTATAGCACCAACTTATTATGAAGAAAGACTCTTGCTCTGTTGAAACAAGGGACGGTTTAACGATTGACTAATTAAGTAAGAATAAGTAAATTATACGTAAATTCGTTTGCGAAATGTTTACATCTCATTTTAAGTACTTCAACTAAGTGACTAGAACTAGAGAGACTTGAGGGGGTCATCACAGTTAGAGTGGAGCAGAAGGCAAGACATGGGTTGTCGGGTTCCAGTCTTCACTCCACGCGAGCGCATCCTTTCGTTTTGACGCAAAAGACGAGCGTAGACTAAGCCAGACCGCCGCTGGTTGGGATTCGACCAAATCCGCTCGGCATGGGCTGCAGCCCTCGGCCAGCTGTGCAAAATAATGTAGTCTGTAGGCTGAGTCAGGCATATGCTTAGTAAAAAAAAGTATTCATTATTGATAACTTACAATTTTGCCTCCATAGTTTCTGCATTTACCTAGTAAGTACGAAAATGAATTTCGATAAGTCAAAAATCAGCCAAACATTCGCAGGCCTAATTAAGTAAGCGTCGAATACCTTCTCGGCCCAAAGTGGTGCTTCTGCACCCAGAATTTGTCGTATTCTTCCATACTTCCAATTGTCCACCTCCTTATGTAGCTTCCCAAACTGGCGAAGGTCGTGATCGTACAGCGTCTAAGCATGATACAGTAAATGAGGCAATTAAGTTCCCAGGCTCAATTTACCCGAGTCCCCAACCTGAATGATTAAATGACCCATCAGCGCATTGGCGTGTGTGCTGTACTGACCTGCCAATTGATGCCGTGCCAATCATGATCGGTACCTAGGCTAGATCCGTCTCCCCAGTCCAGGAAAGCCTTATCCACCGTCGAAAAGATCATGGGGTAATTCAATTGTAACAACTGTGCTGTACGGCTACTGGTCGCTGGAAGAAAGCCCCGAAAGTCTTATTCTTATTCCTGACAAAGGTACAGATCCTACAAAGCGGAAGGAAGTGTTCCTTACCTCCTTCCCAGCTTTGAATGATGTACTGGTCAGGCGGGAGAATGTTCGTTACATCGTTACTGGCTGTGAGTTCGGACGTCCACATAATTGGAATTGGTCCACTCTCCCGTTCCCCCTCTAGTCGCTTGTAAGCTGGAGATATCGGAAATCGGAATATCAAAAAATACCTGAACCGAACGGTGACCCAGGTGTGGTTCATCCTGCTTAGAACATACCTTCTTTCTGGAAGTAGCCCCAAAGCGCTATGTTACTGTTTATGTTCCGGTCTTTCATGAAGGCTTTGATTTCTGGAGTCCTCCAGCACTGGAAGTAAACCTCGTCACCGCCCATATGGAACAAATCCCTCTCGAACACCTCCCCCAAGTCCCTGTACAACTTCTCTGTGCAGCAGAGCGGACAGATTTAGTACACATCATGGATGAGTCCAAGAAATTCATAGCACTTTTATTTGGCAAAAATTATGCCTGGGCTCACCAAGGACGTCGTACAACTTTGGGTTGACGGGATTTAGCTGTCCGCAAGGAGGCTGGATTATAAGTGACAGTTTAGTATTCGATAATCGAGCAATGCAGTACTGAGTACCGATACCGACGTGAATTTGTATATTTACCTGTCCGCAATAATCTCGCCAAGGCTCAGCGTCGAAACAAAGGTTTAATTCTCCAAGGCCGGCAGCCGGGCCCCATTGCCATCCGCTCCCTGTACGATGGTAAAGGTCATTCAGAAACAAACGATTCAAAATCGAATCGAATTTAATTACTTATGATTACCATTCAAAAACGCTACCTGTATGCGCGGGCGCGTCAATTTCTGGGATGACTTTAACTCCACGTACACGTGCAAATTCTATGAGTTCAGCAATATCTTCTGGATAATAGATTTCTGACGCGGAATATGCTCCGTATTCCGTCATCTGCACAGAATTAAAACCAAAATCTAGCTTAACGATTTATTATGCAGAATCACCTAGATTTGATAGCGAAATAATGAACTTGCCTTAGGAACTGATTTAGAATAGAATGGAAAGGAGTTTGAGTCGGTAAGATGCCAGTGGAACATATTGAGTTTGTTGTAGGACATGGACTGGATGAGCTTCCGGATTTTGGGCAGTGGAATAAAGTTCCGTGCTGTGTCCAGCAATAGACCACGGTAGGGAAATCCTGGTTTGTCCTGGATTTCTGCTTTTCCCACTATCTGCCATAAAACATTTAATCAAGAATCCTGTACTCATTTCATTGGGAATCATGATCGTTCGGCTGATATAGTATTTTCCATACTTGGAAGCACCCTTTGGCCGGGTCGTAGGCCACGAGCTGAGAAAGTGTTTCGAGGCCATGGCGAAGTCCGAAGAAGGTCTCTGCTTCAATTACGACCTCGACCCTTGGCGCTCTTTTGTCCGATGTATCCTCGTTGGTTGAGCTGATCTTTAAACTGTAACTCTCGTCGGTCTTCAGGGTTAGGCTTCGTTCAGGTCTCCATATGGAAAAGCTAAGGGCCACCGTAGCTAACTGAGCTGTTGACTCGTTAGTATTCAAACCCATCTGAGCACGGAGCATTACAGGAAAACGTTAGATACAGCGTAGCGTAGGTCACAAAATTATGGCTTCTCAACTTTCAATGCGGAAAAAGACGTACTTTCTCCAACTCTGCTAACATGATTTCAAAGGCCTCGCTAGTCAAATTTTCCACCTCCGATGGCACCAGCATTTTGTCCACCACGACATTCGAGAGTTGGAAGGGCACGAGCTCCTTTGAAAGGTCGCACTTGAAAATGGAAATAATACCTACTAATTACAATTGTATTCAACCAACGATGTTGCTTCGATTGAAACTACCGGTATATTGACCGTGTGGTGGCTTGAATCGATTTGAGCCTTTTACTTTTGGATTTGGGTATGGCCAAAGACTTCCAGTTGGTCCGCAGGTGAGCCAGCAGACTTCGATGGATGTGAAAGCATCATGGTCATCAGTCGGTGACCTTTCCACGCGGTGGCACTTGTTATCGCTCCTGCACTCCCATGTCCACGGCGACCTGTGTATTAAACACAATAACGATTGAGCACGGCGGATAGCGATATCGGACATCGGAGGCACACGAAAAAGATTGTATTCCACGGATTATTGGCTTACCGATGCTGGGGTCGCTTAGGCCGGATAGTTGTCTTTGTGTGACCACTACTACCAGCACTACTGGATTCAGGGGTGACACTCCCAACTTGGTATACCATCAGGGCGTCCAACTCGGCTTGTGACATTGAACTGTTCAATACGGGAATTCCGTGACCGTCTGTGAGTTCAATGGAGCTGAGTGGGACTTGACTCGGGTAGGGATAGCTGACCCTTCTGTTCAACACGTCACCCACCGTCATAGTATTGATGCTGGTCTTAAGGACTTTTGCTTCTCGCAAGAGAACTGGGTATAGGTCTGATGACATGAGCAGCCATATGCCCAGCAGAATGAGAGCTAATAGAAATAGTTTCAGCCTCACTCCGCCTCTGAGATCTCGCCCACCCCGCCGTAAATAGGACTTGAACCTGTACCAGTCATAATACATAACAGGTAAAAATCAAACCTAAATAACTCTTGTTTATTGGGATAAAATTTAATTAGGTAGCCTAGCCTCCATCTAGTCTAGTAACCGCAGAAGTGTTCGAGGCAATGCATTGGAATGTGGATTCCGGTAATAGAAAAACGTAGCAGCCTGCGTCGCGTCGGTGACCGCAATACAAACACAGACAAAGTAAATAGAGGTTCATTAATGATCACCTTGTTATATTGCGACCCGCACGCTGCTCTGAATACCTGCACCATTTACCCGACAATTTATTGTGTATGTATGTATGTATGTTAAAGGAGTGAGGATAACTCAGCTGCTTGGGCCACGGGCGGGCCTATTGCAGACTGCT